>CAUYSK010000622.1:0-70884 GCA_963575035.1 Avahi laniger | reverse complement strand
CAGGTCTAAGGATAGGATTTTGGGGGGATAGTCACATATTCTTCATATTAAAAGTCATCTCATTGAGTCAGTTTCAGGGAGAGAGAAGGTAGCTGGGAAAAGTAAGGAAAGGAAACATGAAGGTTCCAGAGAAACAGTGGCCCAAGGTTAGAAAGGCAAACCTCAGATCCTTTCTGAAACCCATCTCGGCCTGGGTTCCCAGACCTTAAACTCAAGGTAACCTTTGCAGGGATGTCAATAATAATTAGTATGTAAACTTTCAGTAAACATTGTTTCCCAGACATGGAACATCTGGCCAAAGTCAGTGTGATTTGAAATGACGTTGGCTTTATCTAGATGTCTGTCTCTGAGGGACAAATTGTGAGGAAACAGGTATTACACTGGGTAATTATGGAGGGTGGGGAAATAAGCTTGTTGGTTCTTCAGCCAGATGTCTAAGTATATGGTAAATGGAGTTGATGGGTGCTGGGGAGGAAAGGCACGTGCAGGGTTGGCGTCCTTTCAGCAAAACCGGGCAAGGTTGCTGATGAAGGACACCCGCTGCTGGCATTGGAGCCGAAGATATGTTCTTGGACCCAAGGAAGAAACACAGAGGACGTATCATCATATGGAATGATTGCTTGGCTAATGAGCCTTGAGGGGCAGGGGAAAATTGACTACAAAACAAATTAAACCATACCTGACATTCTGATGTTCTTTATAAACAAGCGATAATGTCATTGCATGTGTGTGTGTTTCCTCGTGCTAGCCCACTTATTTTAACCAACCCCACACAAATATTTGGACCTAGATGTGACCGAGTCCCCCTGCCCCAAGCCTGCTCCATGGGCAGGAGACCGTGCACCATGCATGAGGAGGTGATTCGGCTTTTAGATAGATCCCTTCCCCGTGGTTGTTCTTGGCAGGCGATGAAAGATGAGATTTCTCTGAAAAGCTCATCCCTTTGAATTGTGTTCCCAAGGAAAGAGGCCAGATGCCACATGACCAAAGCTTTAGAAAACTCCAGGATTTTGGGTGATGAGCACGCAAAGCCTGGCTGTCTTCCATCTGCAACAAGGGCAAAGCCAGCAGGGAACGGACGGAAATGCAGAGAAAGAAAGGAAGTCAGGGATAAGAGATGACTTCCTCGCGTATCGGATTATTTAATCCCCAAATGGAACGGTTTAGGCTGGGTGAGTGGAATCGCCCTCCTATGATTACTTGTAGGAACAGGGAGCTACTGACGCGGCTGCGGTGACCGTGGCCCCAGCCATGTTTCATGCCTTGACTATTTGCCATGTTTGGATTTGTCTTAAAGGTTCGCATTCATTGTCTGATTTAACGCCACAACAACTGCAAGAGTGGGAGGTGGGTACCATTGTTGCGCCTATTTTATACATGAAAAAGTAAACGTCTAGAAAAGCGAATGCCAACCATTTTGGCACCAGGGACCTGGGGAAGACAATTTTTCCACGGACGGGGATGGGAATTGGGGGGAGGGATGATTTTGGACAAATTCTCATAAGGAGCACACAACCTAGATCCCTCGTGTGCACAGTTTACAGTAGGGTCTGTGCTCCTATGGACTCTAATGTCGCCAATGATCTGCCAGGAGGCGGAGCTCAGGCGGTGATGCCTGCGACGGGGGGCGGCTTCGCTCACTCACCTGTGCTCATCTCCTGTTGTGTGGCCTGGTTCCCAACAGGCCATGGACTGGACCGGTACCAGTCCAAGTCCTGGGGTTGGGGACTGGAGGTCTAGAGAGATAAAACGATTTTCTTAGAATTTTGCATCCAGTAAAAATTGGAGTCTGGGATTAGGACTCAGGCAGTTGCCCATCAGAGGCACATTTTGCTACACGACAGAGGAAATGCTCACTTAATAAAAGGAGAAAAGGAAATGCCACATAGGAACAAAGGCCAAGGCCTTCATAGGATTTTAAAATAGTTTTAATTTACAACAAATATAGCCGTTTATGTTATGGTTATATGTGCCCAGAATTTCATCATAAAATTGCCATATCTAATTTGATTTAGTCTTTTTGTTATAATAGCTCCAAGGGATAAGTATCATTATCTTCATTCTACATGTGAGGAAGCTGGGTCAGGAAAGCTCATTGGCCAAGGTCAGGCAGCTCAACTCGGCTGAGCTGGAATCTGAATTCTCCATCTCTGCTCCTCGTGCCCTTAAACAGAACTTGGTACTACTTAAGTGTAAGTGGAGAGGTCCTGATTTTTCTCCCAGACCCATGTATGGCATCATTCCTCGGTGCTTTTTGAAGTTCACTGATATTTTAGAAACAGTGATATAAGTATAAAGTATAAAGTATTACAGTAATATTTGTTTCTAGATATCTCAGATTCCTTCCCAATGATCAGTGCCTCTGAATTATCTATAGTCTCAGGTTCTTTTTGCTTTACGAATCGCTCACCATGGCTGGATACCAGAAACCTACCAAATTATGATTTCTTCTATTCTGCCACTGAAACTTCATTATTTAATGTTCCCGGTAATAATACCAGACACAAAGTTCTGGATTAAAGTATGTGCTTTCTCAAATGATGCACCCCTGGAAAGGTTATTATTAATAAAGGTAGCATTAAAACACCACAAATAACTCTGTAACCTTGCCTGGGCTTAATAAATTCCCTGCAGAAAATTTTATTTGCAGTAAACCCTTAAAATTCAGCTGACTTTTAATATACTGTGAACTTCAGTGACCCTTATCATTCATTATATACGAGTGACCTTTCGAAAGTTGAGAAGGGTAGTTGCAGCAGCTTTTGGGTATTAATACCTATAAGAGGTAGATATGGTTTTCATTCATTCCTACTGATAATTAATTCATGTACTTTAAAGGCATTGCATTATTTCTTTTATGACACAGTCTGTGATGGTTTCATAAGGGCATGGAATATAAATGGTTATCTTGGCTAAAGTGGGTTTCCATCATTTTAGACACTGAGCTCTATCTACAGCATGACTTGGGCCAGGGCTACACTTGGAAGGAACAATGTCAGGCTGTTGGGCACTTGTCATCATTTTGATCATCATCACCTGACATCTTCTTCTGTGAGGCTTTTTATTAAAAAAAAAAAAAATACAACTCTTTATATGGCTGGTCCCAGTACTGTGTTGGTTGTGTTTGCAACTAATTGATCACAGTTACAGATTCCTTTGTTCCTTCTCCATTCCCACTGCTTCACTTGACGAGCCTAAAAAAAATTCTATAAAAAAAACAAAACCCTTTTTGTTATGTAAAGCTTGAAGCATATATATGCCTATATAAAAGTAGAGAGAACAGCATAAAAAATCACCTTCTAGCTGTTGCCTGGGGCAATAGTTTGAATATTGTTTGTTTGTCCTCTCCAAATCTCAGGTTGACATTTGATCCCCAGTGCTGGAGGTGGGGCCTGTGGAGGTGTTTGGGTCATTGGGGTGGATCCCTCATGAATCAATTAAAGTCCTGGGGTGGGAGGGGTAGGGGGGGTGAGTCAGTTCTTTCTCTATTAGTCCCTTGAGAGATCCCTTTGTTAAAAAGAGCCTGGCACCTCCCAGGCACTGTCCTCTCTCTCCATGTGACATCTCTGCACACCAGCTCCCCGTCCCCTTCTGGGGTGAGTAGAAGCTTCCTGAAGCCCTCACCAGAAGCAGATGCTGGCGCTGTGCTTCTTGTACAACCTGCAGAACCAGGAGCCAAATAAACCTCTTTTCTTTATAGATTATCCAGCCTCGGGTAATTGTAGCAACACAGATGGACTAAGACACCCAGATTCAGAAATTATCAAGGTATGGCTAATGTTGTTTTATGTGGGCCCTAATCACTGTCCCTCTTCAGTCTCGTGCCACTTTGCAGCAAATACCAGGCATCCCGTCATTATGTCCATGATTACTCCAGCTTGCATCTCTAAAGGACAAGAAGTTTCTTTTTTTAAATGTTCTCATAATACCTGTTGACAATTAACAGCGATTTCTTACTATCGTCAATTATTAGATCATTGTTTAAGTACCTAGTTTTCTCAAAAGTGTCATTTTTTCTTATTTCCATTTCTAAAAATAGGCTCTTTTTTAAAGCAGTGTTAGGCTGACAGCAAACTCGAGCAGAAGGCACGGAGAATTCACACGCTCCTGCCCCAACGCAGGCACAACCTCCCCGCTACGAACCCCCCGCCAGAGTGGTATATTTGCTGCAACCGATTTTATAACAGTTTATTTGAAACAGGGTCCAAATAAGGCCCACGCATGGCGATCAGTTGATGGATCTTTAGAAGGCCCTTTTCCTCTGTTTTAAGGATCTTTGAATCCGTCTGCCTCCAACATTTTTGTTTGTTTGGGTTGTTTTTTTGTCAATTTGTTTGTTACATTTTTTTTCTTTGTAGTGGTTGTTGAGATTGTTGAAGAAAACAAATTGTTTGTCCTGCAGTATTTCCCACCGCCTGGCTTTGCCGATTGCATCCCTGTGGTGTAGTTCAACGTGGTCCTTTGTCCTTTGTGTTGCTTTTAAATTGATTGTTGGTTCTAGAGTCTTAGTCAGATACAAGTTTCATTTCTTTAGTGGTTTATTCTTCCAAGAAGAGGTGTATCGTATCAGGTTGCTTCTCTTTCTGTGACGCTGTAACCACAGATGGTCAATACCCAGACCATTAATTCTTTGGGGATTGCAAAATGGTGGTATTCTAATTTTATTCTTCCTTCCTTCGTGGATTTACTGTAACATTTATTAAAGAGAAATTTCCCAATCTATCACTGGGATAATCAGGGGGACAGTTTATGTAGGAAATACAGGAAAAATGTTTGATTTTCCCTTTGTCATTTCAAATTTATGAGTTGCTTCATTTGTACGCTCTAATGGTAAGTGTGTATTTTTTGTATTATTATAAACTCAAGGATTGAAACTATCTTTATTGATGCTCAAATTATTCAGTCTTCAACCAAAAGGAGCCTGTTCAAGTTGCCTCATGAGTCCTTTTGCCATGAGTGCTTGTCTTTGATGATCTTCCTTGCTCTCCAGGACGTGATATTCTAGATTCATCTTGCACATTTCCCAAGGAATTCTAGTTCCTGAGGGTATTTCAGGATTGCAAATGGCTACTAGAGGTGCCCTGTGAGTCTTGAAAGAATCTCGTCATCTTTTCCCCGAACAACCATCTCCTCCTGTTACCTTCAGCCTGATCGACAGGCTGCCCATCCAGGTCCTCAAGTAAGAAACTTCAGAGTTTCCTTGTACACATCTTTCTCCCTCAAAACGTTCTCCTTTCTCTTCCCAGTTCCACTGCTGGGGTCAGGCCTCCATATTCCCTCAGTTGGACCCACAAATTTGACCCCTAACAAATTACTTGACCTCTGGTCTTTCTCTTGTCTAGTGCAATGTCCGTAACAGCAGCCAAGACTATTTTATGAAACAGCGAAGCAAACCAAAACCCAAACCACTCATGCCATGCCCTTGCTCGGCAACCTTCTATGACTCCCTGCTGCTGCCTGTAGAACAACTCCAACTCCAGCATGGGGTTCCTGCTGTTCTCGTTCTTGATGTCCTTTGCTTTCCAGTCCCATAACCTGTCACTTCCTTCCATTTCATTCACGGCAGGGATTTATCTGTACCTCTCCTTGCTTTCCCTGCTACCCCCATGCCTAAGGTGTCTGTGTTCCTTTTCCTCCACGTCTCCCACGTTCACGGGGAAATGTACACCCAGGCTCTCTTCAGAGCCTTCTTTTCAGTGAGTCCTTCCACTGACCTCCGTGGCCAGAATTACCGTCTCCCTCTATATTGCGCCTACACTTTGCTTAGTCGACCTATGTGTGTCTTGGTATCCTAATTTGAAAAGTGGGGAATATAATAATAATAATGATAATAATAATACCTATATAGTAGGGCTATGGAGCACTAGACGAGATTGCCCTCCTAAATTCTCAGAAGCGGGCTTGGGCACATTGTGAGTGCTTCGTAACATGAGATGGTCTCGTTGTTGCTGTTCCCAGTAATGATGTTTGTGATTGTATTTGTTTACATCACTGCTAATATCTCCACATCTCAGCAATTTCATCTGCCTCTTGCTTTTGCACTGAATTGGGAAATTCTTCAGGGCAAGGGTCTCATCTTAGCACTTTTTATTTTTCAATCCTTGGGGCTAAGCAGTTCCTTACACACAGGAGACCCTTAGTTATTATTTGCAAGTTTTTATGCCGTGGATGTAGCAGGAGTCATCTGAGGGCTCGTGATGTAATTCCTGCCCCAGTCTTGCACCCTCACTGGAAACAATAAACAAAGGAATGATATTATCTGGTACCCAAAGGCATGACAGAGTAGGAAGTACAAGGACAATCTGAGGAAGCAGAAAGAGGGAAAAGTGGATAGAAGCATTGGGAAGTGTCTGGCCTTGAAGATTGGATTGGACAAAGAGGAAAACATGGGTTGTTCTAGGAGGGGGAAAGAGTAAGACCCTAAGTGCAGAGATGAGAGAAGGTTGTCACTGCGGTGGCTGAATTTGAACAAATATTAATAAAAAGTCATTTAGTTGAATATTAGTGAATCAAATCAAGAAAATGCCAATGCAGATAAACACAGTCTCAGGAAACAAGAGCATTATTCACAGTTTTATCTTTTTGGGGAAAATAATGTATTGACTAAACAGTCCTATTTACCCCAGTACCCCAGACAAAGCTAAATAAATAAAACAGTATTCTGGCAGCAACCCTTCTCTGCATGCACAGGAGGTCTTCAGATGATAGGTGGTGCTTTCCAATGTCTTAGTCTGTGCCTGGCTCACAGACTCTGAAGGACGCCCCTTGGGGAGATTTGCTGTTGAGGAAAACGGCAATTCTAGGCAGTGAAGGAAGCTGAAGCTTCAGGATCCAAACACGTTACATTTTGGTTTCATATTTCGGTTTGTCCTGATCTGCTTATTAGGAAACACAATATAAAATGTTTGGAGGGGGACCAGGGAAGAATTATGATAATTACATATAACATACCCATTTATATAAAAAGTATTTCAGTATAAATGATATATGAATAATCTTGTAATTCTATAATTATAATAACAGCTGGCACATTTTGAGCTCTTAATATGTGCCAAGTGTTGGTATAAACATATATTTTTGAATTCTGTAACACCCCTAGTGGCAGGATTCCTGTCTCTCCTGTTTGACTGACTAACTCCAGCTTTGAGAGTCAAAGCAACGTGTTCTGGGTCAAATGAGGTCTCAGCTGAGCTCTGTCTCCGGAGAGAGAAACGCCATGTTGATGTCCTGACCATCCTTTATATCGGATCTATGGAGGTGCAAACTGGAGGAAAGAATCGTGACTTTGATGTTATTGTTTATTTCTTTTGACCAAGTCATTGTAATGAAAATTCTTACTCAAATCTTGGGTTTCTGTCTGCTGCTGAAGTTTATCATGTTTCTGCAGATGAAACTCACAGATTCGTATACATCTTCACATAAGATTCATCAGAGGACATTACGCTACAGTGCCAACTATTGTAAGTTTTTTTTTATTTTTAATAAGTAGTTAGAAGCGTAGACTATACATCCTGTGTGACATGGGGCTGTTCCTCTGCAGGGGTCTTTGTGTGAGGATGTTGCCTCTTGTGGAATCTTTTCTGGGATGCAAAACTTGCCCTACAGATCTTTGATGGTATTTCGGGATGAGGAGAGGCTTTCTACTGTCTGACGGAATCTCTAAGAAGCATCTGTTGTTACCGTTCTCATTACAGAGGCGATCTGTTTATTCTGCTTCCAGCGCATCTGTGCGAAGCGAGCATGACACGCCAGGCTCTGGGGCACAGAAGCGAACAGGGCGCGGTTCCTACTCTCATGCAGGTTCTCAGTCTGAGAAGGGAGACCAAAAAAAAAAAGTGAAATGATTGTGGAAGGAGGGGTGAAGGCTCCAGGAGGAGTGACCAGGCAGCACAAAGACTGAATTAGGGAGTGGCCAAAATAATTTGACTACAGCAAGTGCAATAAATGTAATTTCAGTTGATCGTAGAACACGTGGAAAACACGGAAAAGTACAGAGATGCAAACCGCTCGGACTCCCAAAACCACAATCACTCTTTCTTCCTTTTTTTTTTATTTCAGCATATTATGGGGGTACAGATGTTTAGGTTACATATGTTGCCCTTGACCCCCTCTCCCCCCCAAGTCCGAGTTTCAAATATGTCCATCCTTCGGGTGATGCACATTGCACTCTTTGTGTACGCATACACCCGTCCCCTCCTCCCTCCTCCCCCCTCCCCCCTCCCAACACAATCACTCTTAATATTTCCCTCGACACTTGATTTTACCAATCCCCTCTCATTGCACATTTAGGTTATTTCTTTCCGAGTAAATATACGAAGTATCTCCTAATTTTGATAACGTTTCCTTTGCCTGCTTGGTGACAGAATTTGTTCTGTTTCTCTGCACTCAATGAAAGTTCTGGGGGCAGAATGGGTGGTTTTGGTTGTGCTCGCCACATCGAAGTCGTGCCAGTGGGAGCCGTCCGTCCCCACGCCTGGCTGTCATGTCAGCGTCTCTCATCTCTCTCACACTGCAGTCCCACCTAAGTAAGGGTTTGCCTGGTTTGGACAATGTGAATGTGTGGGGTACGGGGTAAGGCAAGGAAATGTGAGACTCACCTACTAAGGGATAGTGTTTAAAGTTCAGTTTGGGGATCTGGTAAGCAAGAGATTCTAGTGAGTTTGAATGAATTGGTCATGGCTTCCTCTCTCTCTCTCTCTCTGTCCCTTTCTCCTCGCCTCGACTACCTCCCAACCTTCTCCCTTTCTGCTTTACCCATTTGTATTTGAATAATGAATTCCCACGGAGGTCACATTAGTATATGTCAAGCAAAGGAAAATAAAAATCTTGCCATTTATTTATGCACATTGTCGCCCGGCCACGTTTTTTTCATTTTGTCTCCCCTCCCTCCCTAACTCCTGGTGAGTCTGTAGCTGTCACCGGGGGAGGAGACAGGCGCAGGGGCCAACCACATCGACGGAAATGATTCCTTGGAGCCTCAGTGTACAATTCTGGGTTGCGATAAGCGTTATGAAAATCCCAGTGACATTGTCTATGAGAGGTACATTATGAAATCAAGTCTCCCATCTCCCTGTTGACTGTAGCTATGGGTCAGCAGCAATAAATATGTGAGACAGTGGCTGGCTGGACATCCGATGAAGAATTAAGGCTTTTTTCCCCCTAACCCCGGAAGAGAGCTGAATGCAGAAAGAACGAAGACCCAGCACAGATTAATAACCAAAGACGTGGTGATTGATCCAACTCGCATTTCATGATACCTTTCCTCTAGAGTGAAAAGTAAGTTTGTGTTTGCAAATGCCTGGGGACAAGAGTCTCTGTGCCCTGCAAGAAAGAGATCCACGTATAACTGAATTTTCCCAGAGAACACAGGAAGAGGGGGAAAAAAAGCACCATAAATCAAGTGAGGTTTTATGATCCCTATAAGCAAAAACATACTTCAGTTATGATGGATCGTGTTAGAGAGTAAATTAGATTGCACGGAGGCTGAGTGCTAATGTTGATATTTACAGTGTTTAAATATATCGCCAGCCTCCTCTAAATGCAGCTCATTCATTGGCTTTATGTTATGAAGGAAATATCGGAAGAATGAGCTGGGTTTTTCCCCCCCCCTGTCTTTATAGTTTAATATCATGCAACTGTTTATTAATAAGCTCCAAACCCCAAAGGATTTTTTCTAATCCTATTCTAATATCAGACTAAATTTAATAAGATTCATTCTTTTCCCCACTGCATATGCTTCATTCATTCATTTATTCAACCAATATTTATTGAGGGCCTCCCAGAATGACAGGCCCAGGTTAGGCTTTGGGAATACAGTGTTGAAACAAGTCAGGCTTGGTCTCTTCCTGCAAATGGGGACAGACCAAAAGGGACAAAAAACAAAAAAAAAGAAAGAAAGACCAAAAGCACTGAGCCAAGATTGCAACCAGGCATTTAAGGGCATATGTTGTTTCTCTAATTTAATGATTTGGAGATTTTGGGAAAGATCAATGTTTAGAATATTCAAAAAAAAATTGGCATGGTGGAGTGCAAGGATTACCTCCTGGGATTATAGACGGGGAATGTCTTGCAGTTTTCTCATTTTTGCCCAGCCTCCCCCAGCACTGTTGAAATTTTACGACGGTTTGCTGTGTTCCTTTGAGGCAAACATAACTTTGTTCAGGTTCCCAGAAGTAGGCAACAGCTCCACTGAATTCCAGATGCAGGACAAGATGTCTTGCTCGTGGTGAGGTCAAAGAAGAGGGAAATCTTCAGAGAGAAAGGAAGCCTGGAGGCTTCACTTCAGACAAAGGCCTGACCAGGTCTTTCACACTTGAAAGGATGCCAGATTTCAAAGGGGGCCCAGCCGGAGGAGCGGAAGACAGGGACAGCTCCCGAAAAGGAGTTTCATTTGAAGGGGAGTTTTGATGGGGTTGGGAGTGGAACAGAGAAATGCAAGTAACGTGCTTTTTAATCACAGAAATTCTCCTTATAGTTGTTTTCTCTCTCTCCCTCCTGCTCAGACCTGGACGGGTCAAAGATCCAGCCTTTGCAATGTCTTGCGCCAGCTTAGGACCATTCTCTTACTAGACTGTGCTGTTGTTTATGCTGGTTTAGGTCTTTAAAGATGCATCTTCATGAGAAGTTGTGATGTTCTTGATGACATCCAGGCAGTGTTGTCCAGAAAATGTTGAGATCAGTCTTGTATGTCTGTGATTCCTCTGTCCATCCATCCATCCATCCATCCATCTATCCATCCACCCATCTGTCCATCCATCCATCCATCCATCCATCCATCCATCATGTTTATATTAAAGGTGACAGACCTGTTTTACATAACTGCTTCACCTCGTCATTCTGATCAGTGAAACTAGAACAACTAACTCTTTCAAATTCTATAGTTGGGGAACCAAGAAAAATAATGACTATAAACGAATGCACATATTTGCAAAAGCAAACACCACCATGTGCACTGCTGTGATTATACCACTTTCTCTTTTCACATTCTTCCTATTGAAGTCATAATTTACACATGCGGGGTCAGGATTTGGCAGAAGGAAAGGTAGAAGAGGTAAATAAATCATCTGGACTTGGAAGTGAAGGTTTTAATTTTCTCTTGAACTCAAGTGTCTGTTGGAAATCAACGTGGCTGCGAAGGAGCATCCCACCCGAAAGGTGAGCAGTGCCGATTTCTTCATTGTGCAGCGGTTGTTATAAAAATGAATTAAACCTTGAACCATTGAACAGGGACGCGTGGCATCTCTCATCCAGGAGACTAGGATGGGGCTATTTACATAAAGAAGACCTGATCAAAATCTCTTTGATATTATTAAATATAAATATATTTGTATATGATAATTTATATTAAATAATGTGAATATATTTATATTACAATATAAAAGGGATTTATATTATATTATTTTATATGTAATATATATTATTATAATATAGATCTCTTTTATAATATTTGACTCACCTTAATATTATGCTCACTCTGTACTTTTAAAATTTATTTTTAAGTGCAAATGAGCATTTTAAAAGAGAAACATTCCGAGTTCCTTTTTGCTCATGGGGAGGAGAGTGTGTGTTTAAATGGGTTCTCTGTGTAAAGAGATATTTTTTTTGACACTCGAGGTTATTCAAACCGAGCATCTCTTGGTTTTATGTACAATGTGTCTTCTTTCTTCTCCCTACTTTGTTTTACTTTTAGAAGCAGAAACAGGGCCTCGACCATCTGTTTATCTATTTCAGCCAAAATTCGCCATTCAGATAATGTACATTTCACAACTTAAGCCCACTTACGGATCACTTTTCGCCACTTAAAGAGCATTTAGCCGAGATTCCAGGAATAGAAAATGTATCCTGAGACCCATAATGACTTGATGAGAGAATAAAGGATCATTTGTTATGCGGCAAGTATAAAATTATAGCAACTTTCCCCTGTGTTTACAGATGAAGGGCAGTCCGGCTGGGAAAGAGGGGGGCGCTCCGCAGGTTTCTGACGTAGATGATTGGGGGCCGTCCTTTCCCGCTCAACTATTTGTTTGCCTTGGAAACAAATATAGGGCACAATGTTTAAAAAAATAGATAATTGGACCTAAAATTAGGACTAAGTTTTTTTTTTTTAAAAAAAAAAAACAACATATAACAAGAACGAAAAAACAGCTTGCTCACTAATTGGGATGAACAAGTTTGTTGCTGCAATGTACCGAATTTTGGCCCTCGGATTCTTCTCTTCTTAGCCACTGTTTGGCTAAGAGCATTTGCACCGTTTGTTCATCTGTCAAATGGTGATCGTAACAGCAGATAGTTCATAGTGTTTAAGGGAGAATTAGATGAGCTAATGTTTATAAAGCACTTAGAATAATACCTAGCATCTACTTATTACCCCACTGGAGGAAGTTCCCTGCAATAACCTCATAAGACCTGCTCTCCTTATGATGCTGGATGACCTTTTGCAAAGTGTCTCCTCAGGTTCAGCCTCTGAGTTAGCAGTTCAGTGGACGGTGATGCTTGCTTCATGCTTTACCCGTGGTGTTGCAAACAGAAACCCTCCGAACGATTGTGTTTCCAGGCAATACAGAGTCTGCCTCAGTGTTAGTGATCACTGGGCTAGAAGTGACTTAAACTCACTCTTATTACCTTAAGACAAGAAAATATCTTGGAAAGATTTGGGAGCTATTTCCCAGAATTCAAGGCAAGAGCTCAATCGTAGAACCCCAGCGGAGAAAGTTCAGTCTCTCGTGAAGGACTGGAACCAACAAGAAAGAAACCGCAGGAGTGGAGCTTACATGGTCTTTTCGTGGATGGCTGGTACCCGTGCCGGCTTCTCCAGGTGCCGTTACCTTCACCTTCTCCTCTCGGTGGGCTTCCTCCCCTGCCTGTGGCACGTGGGCAAACACAGCTGCCCTGAACCTGGCCTAGCCCCGCCCGTGTATTCACTTGCAGTTACTGAAGACAGAACCGGGTTGGCCCAACTCTTTCCAGAAGTCACCCCTAATCCAACCCATGGGACCAGAGGAGGGGTCACAGTGTCTGAGCCACTTGGCAGCAGACAGAAGGATGGTTTCTGAGAGAAGGGCTGGGACCCACTATTAGCCATTGATTAACAGGTTAAGAAACTGGTATGCCCAGTTCCTAAACATATATACCCAAGTATTAGACTATAGTAAACTTGTCCTTGTCCTAAACTTGTCCCACAGTGTTGTCTTCTGATGTGAGGAAGGATAAGTTTTCTGTAGTCTAATGCTTATAAGTGACAAGGGGTCTGATTTCAAGTCCCCAAGAAGAAATTTCTGAAAACAGATAATTTTCATTATATCTCTATATAATGTTTCGTTATATATCTATATTATATTGTATATCTATGTTATATAATGAAAATTTTCTATTTTTCAGAAATTCTGATGGTGATATGTTATAAATCTTAATATTATTCCCAAAGAAGAGATTTCTGAAAATATATAATTTAATATGTAATTATTAAATTATATAATTTAATATATTAATATATAGTATAGTATATTACATATGCTATATAGAGTAGAATGAAAATTACATAGTGCATTATAGTGTACTGAAAATCATATATTTTCAGCAATTTCTTCTTTGGGAATAATATAAATCTCTTTGTATATTTAGATAGATATAAGATACACTTATTGTAAAGGGAAGACAAACTTTTTTCTCTTTACTCTCACACTCAATGTGACCATATATTTGGGTTTTTTTCCACATCAGCCACCATTCCCCCAGCAGACAACTGGGTGTCCTCTAATCCAGTTCAGTTCCAACACTGTCTACCTGGAAATGGCGTAGGATTCTGTAGGTGAAGGCCCCCTCCCTCAAGACCAGCCCTGCCTCAGATGCCAAGTGCAAGCTCCAGGTTGCTTTGCCCACGTTTTTGACTGACCAACGGCAAGTTGGGGTTCCAACAACCATTCCTTGGGTTTGAGGAATTTGCCTGAGTGGCTCCTAGAACTCAGGAAGATGTTGATTTATGTTTCCTGGTTTATGATAAAGGATGTTACAAGGGATACGGATGAACAGCCAGATGAAAGAGACATTTAGGGCGAGGCGTGTGGGAAGGGGGCAGAGATTCCATCCAGGCACTCTGTCCTCTAGGAACCTCCGGTGTTCAGCTCTCTGGGATCTCTCCAGACTGTCCTTTGGGGTTTTATGGAGACTTCATTGTGTAGGCATCATTGCACAGGCTTCATTGCATCACTGGCCATTGGTGATCAACTCCACCTTCAGCCCTTGCCCCTCCCCAGAGATCAGGGAGTGGGGCTGAAAGTTCCCCCTCCCTAAGCAGGAGGTGTGTCCCTTTGGTGAACAGCTCCCAGCCTGAGGCCACCAGCCATCTCATTAGCATACAAAAGACACCCTTAGCACTGGAGATTCCAAGGGTTTCCCAGCTCTGTGCCAAGAACAGGAGACAAAGACCACAGACATCTATTTTTTCTAAAGAGATTTATCTCTTTATCTATCAATGGAAAGATTTATTTTTAGGAATTGTCTCATGATCCTGGGGGCCGACAAATATGGAATTTGTAGGGCAGATTGGCAGGCTGGGAACTCAGACAGAAGTTGATGTCATAGTCTTGAGTTTGAAATCCACAGACGGGCTGGCTGGAAACTCAGGCAGAATTTCTATGTCACAGTCTGATGGCACAATTCCTTCTTCTCCAAGAAACTTAGCTTTGATCTTAAGACTTTCAGCTGATTGGATGAGGCCCACCCACATTTTTGAAGGTAATCGTTACTTACAGCCAACTGCTAATAGGTGTTAATCACGTCTACAGAATATTTACACAGGGACATCTAGACTAATGTTTGACTAAGCCAGTGGGCACCACAGCCTGGACAGGTTAACACATATAGTAACCATCATAGCGTCCCATGTCATCTTAAAGGACTTGATCTCTTTGGAGGAGCAGGAAGGACAGAAAACTGTCAAGGTGGAGGCTGCTGCCATGATGGCCACGTGAAATGCCAACTTGCTGAGAGACTGAGCTTCACCTGAGTCTCCCAGGCCAGGCTGCCTTCCACATAGCGAGGGCAACAAGAGGACAGGGAAATCGACGTGGGTTCATTAACACTTAATGTAGGTTGTCTAGTCTGGAGCATGTCAGGAAAAGAAATGGCAGACATATTACTTGTCCAAGGCATTATCTGTCATTAGCCTGTCCTCTCTCTATCTCTCTCCCTGACATCTTATTATTTTCCATCTAATACCTTCCTCGCTGGTCATATCGTGTTCTCTAACCACCACCACCCAAACTCCACCCCAGTCCTCTCCGCACTGGAGCTCTCAAGACTATCACTTACTGCACCACTGAGCTCACCGTTCATTTTATGTTCAAGTGGTTGTGTTCGTTACGATGCCATTAGCATGAGGAAGGGGGTCCTGTCGCCAGGGCAACCAGCGGCACAGAGTGTCCATTGCCTCCTCAGCTGATGTCTTGTTCCCTCTTGGGCGGACTCCAACTGTGTCTTTGATTCATTCCATTTATGTGGTCACTGGGATGTAGACACTTGACAGCCGCCTTGTCCTTCCTTGTCTGTCTTTATGTAGCTTCCTGGCCAAGATCTGCTCTCCAGAATGCACTCATTTATTACCTTTCATTTCTGTAAACATAACACATAATATTTCCAAGCATATTTAACCACATTATTGTATCTTTACAAACCTTCTAACCCACTGATTTTTTTTTTAAATTACATATCCTGGTGCATTTCTCTATGCTTGGACAATACATTTCTCTTTTGATCAATACTACCCATTAATAATGAGCTCATCACTCTCTCTGAAGGCATTCCAGCCACATCATCATCTCTCTGTCTAGGACGTTATAGAGCCTATTCTTGCATTATGAAAGTGGTTGGAATAGATGACCTCTACATTCTCTAAATATCTGAAGCTCTAGGTTTATTCCGTATCTATAATTGTCCCCCATGCGTGTAATTTTAGCTACAGTGGATCTCTATAAATGAAGACATCTGGAGCATTCCAAATGCAAGTGTGAGTGCAGAACGTCTACATGTCGTTTTCCATATCCTTCTCCTACCTCCACAGAATTACTTCAAATTTGTGGATAATTTCATTAGATTTATCTTTGGTTGTATACGTGATGATGTGCAACTCTAATTGGACAATCTAATGAGCAAATCTATTCCTGTATTTTTTTCCCGCTCAGGTAGAATACATGCAATTTTCAGTAGATCCTTTGTGTGTATGATTCTGAATAATGTGTCCCTGGGCTCTGCCCATGGTCAGTGATTTCCAAACCTGATATGGTAATAATATTCGAGTTGCACATGTACACACACTCACACAGAAAAATCTCTGGACCCAAGACATGGAGAATCTGAGTCAACGGGTCTGGGGTAAGACCCAGTATCTGTAATTAGAAATAAAAGTTAAATAATAAGCCCCTGCCCATGTGGTTGCCCAGGCAGATTTGGAAACCACTACCTGTTCTCCTAGCACTAGTGGACATAGTTTCAGTGCTGTCGTTTGTGCTTCTTAACTTGGGCAATCTGTGCCCCTTGCTGGCTTCCTTGTGGTCATAGATCGTATCGAAGCCTCTGTTATACTCTTCCAGTTTTCACTCTCTTCTCTGCCTGCTTCATCTTTAATCCCTTCAACATGTCCTTAACCTGCTCAGAAATCTTTAGGGTTTTGTCAGCAGCTGGAAAAACAAATTTTCGTTCCTCAAACTGGACTCCACAAACCTCCACGCCTTCATTCCTCCTCCTCTTTGGGAGATGACACAATGTGGTTATAAGACCTGGCTTTGTCCTCTGGCCCTTCCACTGTAGACCTACTAAGTTCCAGGCAGTGTCCAGCATCATCTCATATAATGCTTGTAACAGCCCTGTGGGATGAATGGCCCTATTTTATAGATGAGAAAACCGAGGCTCAGTTGAAATCATTTACTTAAAGCCACAGTAGTACTTGGGTGGATTCTAGCTCAGGTGTGCCTCCAAAGGCTAGGGCTTCTCCCGTATGCTGTGCTGCCTCCCAAGGTCAACAGAAGGATTCCCAGTCCCAATAATTTGGACAATGTGCCAGGCATGATATAGATTTCCTACTTCAATACTTTAATGGTAGTATTAAGAGGTATAGTTTAGACATGGCAGTTGAGAGGGTAAATGGAAAACACTAATTAAAAAACATTCCAAGTTCTAAGACCTCAGAGCATCAGCTATTGTTGAAAATGTAGACATCAGAGGGAAAAAGCATTTGTTAAAATCCAATGCTGCTGAGTTAGATGGCACTGGGAAAAGGGAACGCACACGACAAGACGGTTATTCAGTATTTTTTGATATTGTCTGCACAGCGCTGAGGAACGGATGCCATTTTAATATATTATTCCAAAACCGTTAATGGAACATATGATTTTAGACAGCAAGAACGCATTATGCCAGAATTCGGATTCTCAGGATAGCCAACGGAAAGGGCAGGTAAAAAGCTCCAGAAATAGATGAGTGTTTGGACAAAAATGGCCGTGGGTGCACCGTGCCAAGCGTTGGCCTTTGCCCAGGTGCCCGACGTGATGTCAGGGACGCGAGCTGAAGCTGGCCATATGGTTCTCGGAGTCTCTCTGCTCGCTCTGCCCTCCACGCAGAGGTGGAGACACGGGCTTTTCTTCATCTGCAGGAGAAGGTAATTGCTTTAGACTTAACAGGCTGAATTTGACCCTTGACTTTCCATCACGACATCTTATGAAATGAAGCATCAGCCCTGGTCTCCTGGTGCGGGAGGAGGAGGAGAGAGTGGGAGAAGGGGTGGTGCCTGAACTGCGAACACCGCACAGGTTAAATGTCAGGCTCTGCAACGCACAAGCCCTGGGAGATCCACAGGAAATGCAGTGGAAAAGTCATTGCCTAGCCCCTGTCCCCCGTGTTATAAAATTGAGTGTGGCATAAATTTCGTGCATTGCCGAGTTCATGGTGCTTCTGTAAGGAGACATTAAAAATAGGAGTCCTTAGCATCTTCGATTCTTACCCAGCGAGCATGCAGGCCAAAAGTATACACACAGAAGTTAAGCTGCCTCTGCAACCTGCTTTTTTCATTCTGGGCTCTCCTCTTTAAAGCCAAACGCTTCATTTTGTTAACAGCAGAAGTGAATAGAGGTTAAAAAACTGAACATACAAGGGGATGCCTAGATAGGATTTTAAAGTTTCATTGAAAATAAGACAGAAATAAATTACTAACGGTACTTGTATTACCTGTGTGATGTGGCTATTACACAGTTTAATATTAGGTACAGTATCCAAGCTATTTTGATGGAATACATTGGGAGAGAGATTTTCTCTTTCATAAGAGAGAAGTTTTGCTTTTCCCTGAAGCTACAGCCTCAGCATCCCCAGGGAAATCTTTCTCCCGTGGAAGGGATTGTCTGCAGAGAGGGGGCTGCCGAGGGCTAAATCCATTAAAAACCAATCAGAGGAAGAGCTGTTACTTGCTTAGGAAGGAAAAATAAATAAATAAAAATTTTTAAAAAAGCTCATTACCTAGAGCAAAATGTCTGCTTTGGAACTAAGAAATTGACAGTTAATGTTTAATTATACCAGCCCGCTGCAAACGTAAACACGGCGCTTTCCAGATGCTTACCACAAGCATGTGTGCATTCCTTATTCTATCAATTGGGGAAGATTTATGATCGTTAAGTGCCAATAACTTGAACGGTATCCAACTAACCTTTGCGTAAATAGGTCTGTTGTGTTCATTTTGCAGGGAAAATACAGTCCTGCTCTCAACATTGCCAAGATTTCTTCAATTTTCATTTATTCCCATCGTTCTCTTTAATTACCTGCAATCTTTCCGATTTTAGGCTCTTCATTAATTTTTTTTTCTCTGTTAATAGTTTCATTAAGGAAACAAGGCTCTCTATGAATGTGAGGCTGTGTTTCTTTGGGTCTGCTTCTCCTGTGGGGGTCTGAGTCCTCCCACAACTGGCTCGTGGTCCAGCACCACCGCACCTGCAGCCTGGGAACTGAGGTCTTTGGCGTCAGCCTTACCTGTCGCCAGCGGGGCGGGGCAGCTTCCTTCTGCTCATTCCCTTATTGCCTAGCACAATGCCTGGTGCACAGCAGGCACTCAATAAATGTGTTTAAAGAAAGAAGAAAGGCGGGAGGAAGGAAAAGAGGAAGAGAGGGATAGAGACTGGGAGGTAGGAGGGTGGCAGAGAGAGAGAGAAGAAGGAAAGGAGAAGCACCCTATTAGAAGAAAGTGGAGGCCGGCCATCCCAAGGCATACCAGCAGATTCCATCTCTTAAAAGAGAAAAAACCAAGACTATTTTAGCCTTCTTTGTTCATAAGGACCTGTAGAATCTTCTCCCTGGGGAATTTCAGGGTCACATAAACCCTCCTGAAACTTAATTATTTTAAGAAGTTATAAAAAATTCCAGCATCATAATGAAACTACGGTTATAACCTTACATTAAATAATTAAGTAGGACATCTACTTTTATAATTCAAATCTAATGGAAGGTTTCTTTTTAAAATCCTATTGTATTGTTTTAGGAAACTTTCCTTTTTGTTAAAAAAAAATAATGATTTGGGCCAGGCTTGGTGGCTCAGGCCTGTAATCCTAGCACTTTGGGACGCAGAGGAGGAGTATTGCTTGAGACCAGGAGTTCTAGACCAACCTAAGGAAAAGTGAGACCCTGTCTTTACAAAACATTAGAAAAATTAGCCGGGCATGGTGGCGCACACCTATAGTCCCAGCTACTCAGGAGGCTGAAGAGGGAGGACCACTTGAGCCCAGGAGTTTGAGGCTGCAGTGAGCTATGATGACACCACTGCACTCTAGCCTGGGATGACAGAGCAAGAGCCTGTCTCAAGAATACAATAATAAAATATAAAATAAAATAAAATAAATAAAGTAAAATATAAAATTGGGGCATTTATAAAGACAGGCATAGCTCAAACTTTCATGGTTGCTAGGAAATACTCAAATACCCCATTACAATAAAGTCTGACAAGAAGTCACCCTTCTTTTAAGATTAACTCTGTTCAGATAAATTGACACTGAATAATACAAATCAACCCATAAAAGCAGGTGGCTTTGGAAAAGCAAATTCATGGGAATTTGTAATCACATAACACAATTTTGACCTCGTGTCAGGCATTATAATTCAAGTAAATTCATTTTTGCAGCCTAGTTTCCCCAAGAACTTTGCTCTTAGATAACAAAGTAACACACACAGATGCGTACACACACAACACCTACAGTATGTGCACTAACTTCTTTACAAAGAATCACCGATGGTGAGCATATAATTTAACATTTTTCATGTACTGCTCAGAATAAAGTACAACATCAAATTGAATCATTTTTCAGGTTTTCATCTTGTTCCTTTGGTTTTGATTAGCTAGCATTTTCCATATCCTAGTCGCTAAATTGGAAGGAATTACCAATTTTTATATGTGCCGAAAGGAAACGTAACCTTGACGTGTAAGGGGCAGGAAGGAATTTTTACAAAATATATCATATTTAAATAAAAGGAAATTAATGCTTCTTTTGATAAATCTATGAAAATAGCCGCTATTTAGTCCAGAGTGATTGATATATTTAAAAATCTATTAACATATTTGTTAAGTGTACAAGATTGTTGACCGCAGGCACTATGCCATAGAACAGATCTCTAGAACTAATTCATTTGACTCTGTAGTAACTTTATACCAATTGAATGACTCCCCATTTTTCCCTCCCCTGGCTCCTGGTGACCATCATTCTATTCTCTACATCTATGAGTTTGAATATTACAGACACCTCATGTCAGCAGACTCACACAGCCCTTGGCCTTGCGTGACGGGGTGATTTTACTTACCAAAATGTCTTCCAGATTCATCACTATAGTTGCAAATGGCAGAATTTCCTTCTTCTTTAAGGATGAATAATATTCCACTGTTGTATGCACCACTTTTCTTATCCATCCATCTGTCGGCGGGCACTTAGGTTGCTTTCCTATCTTGGCTATTGGGAATAGTGCTGCAGTGAACATGAGAGTACAGATATCTCTTCATCATGATTTCATTTCTTTGGCTGTGGATCCCAAAGTGGGATTGCTGGATCACCTGGTAATTCTAGTCTTAATTCTTTGAGAAAACCTCCTACTGTTTTCCGTGGTGGCTGCACCATTCTGCGTTTGTACCAGCCACGTGCAAGGGTTCCGGTTTCTCCACGTCCCGGCCAACGCTTGTTGTCTTCTGTCATTCTGATAATAGCTGCCCTGACAGGGGTGAGGTAGCGTTTCATTGTGGTTTCTATCTGCATTACCCTGATGATTGGTAATCTGCATCACACACTTATAAACATGTTAAGTGGGTAGATCTCGTGTTAAGTGTTCTTACTCCCCATTGCTCGCACACAAAACACAGGGACACAAAGAAACTTTCGGAGGTGAAAGATATGTCTATTATCTTGACTGTGGTGTTGGTCCTATGGGAATGGGCATATGGGTATATATATGGGTATAGGCAAATCCATCAAATTGTATACATTTAATATGTATAGTTTTTATATATCAATTGTACCTCAATAAATCTGTAAAAATCTGTGATATTCTTGTGTGAAAGGCTAGCATATTTATGGAGACTTCTTAGTTACATGTTGTGAATTCTTAGTCACATTCGGCGACTGCAGTGAGTTAGAGCTTGCATCTAACACATTTTTTTACTAGTGTTCTAAAGTCTCAGAATTAGTGCAGTTAATTCTGGATCCAGGAATTCTATCCATGGGAGTCAAGCCTATCTCTTTCTCTCCCTCACCCTCCTTCTCCCTTTACTGTTTGCGCAGTTGCACAGACTTTCTGTATGTAGTAAGCATGTTTACCCATGATGATTCAGCAATCCTGCCTGCAAATACTTCGCTCCCCCACGGCTCTGCAGGTATGTTCCAGGAGAACCGCAAATGGCCTAGCCTCAGTGATGGTCCATTCCCGAACCAGTCATGATGAGATCTGATTGGTTGGTTCTGCGCCATGCGTTAATTCATGCTAGAGCTTGGGGGGCCTGTCAAAGAGAAAAATTCTTCATGGCACTTGTTGAAGACAGTAAAGAAGACTTTATTCATGGCAGGTATAGGGACCGCTGCAATGGGGTTTTGCAGCGGAGGAGAGAGATCGAGCTCAACTCTGAATACAAAAAGAAAAGGTGGCAATTGATAGCCAAGGAGCAGGGCTGTTGGTGGTGGTGGGGGTGTTATTAGTGGATGGAAAATTACTAAGAGGAAACATCAGGGGTAAGGGGAGCTTTCAGCTGAACCGACCTAGCAGAATTCTTGCTGAAACTGGACAATGCAGCGACAAGCACGGAAGCCCCAAAGTCAGGCCTAATTGGGAAAAAGATTCAGAAGAATCTGATTAGAGTTTGGCCAAGGAGAGAACCTTTGTCAGCGCCCACCCTGGCCACAGAGGACTTGGCCCCAGGACAGAGGGCTTCTGTCCCCGGAGAAGCTGGACAGTCGATAACGAAGACTGCCCTGCGCCTAATATCCCTCTTATCAGAAGCAGCGAGTGAGATTTCAGGAAGTGACGTGACTTGAACAAGGTCACTCGGATAACAAGCATGAAAGTGAAATTAATTAAAAGGCTGAATTTAAAGGAAGTACTTCCCAGGGTTAATGCAGACGCATATACTGTGATGAGCTTAGAGAAATAACCAAGATTTCATCTAGTTTTCTGAGAAGCTATAAAATGAATAGAAAAACATTTACTCATCTATTGAACAAATACTTATTGATATTCTCTGTGTGGTAGGGTGCTGTGCTAAACACAGCAGAGAACAAAACAGACAAAAAAAATCTATGTTCTCGAAGATCTCATATACTTAAACGCCATCAGAGTAATTTACTGCTTTAGAAAATGCAATGTATACCTTCTAGTAATAGAATATAGTTTGTTATTTCTGAGGTGTGAAAAGCACATAATAACATTTATACCATCCAATGAAGATATAATCCTCATTGCTTACACACACACACACACACACACACACCATATACATTCATTCACGACATAAATTAAGTCTCTGTGATTTCAATCCAGATCATTCAACACGAAAATGAATAATCTGGTGTTATCTTGAAGTGCTACCTCTCTCCTTAAAATAATTAAATCATAGCCCCGGAAGGAACTTGGGGTACTTCTAATCTGTCCCTGTGTCATGGATAAAAATTAACTGCCTCTATCTCGAACAAAGACACAAAATAATAAGCGCCGTCTGTCTGTGCACGCGATTTGCCAGGCACGGTGCAGATGGTTCATCACGCACCCTCTCATTCCATCCCCACGGCAACCCAACAAGCCAGGTACCTACCTTTCGCTGTTATTCCCATTTCACAGGAGGAAAAGCAGAGGCTTGTGTTCTGTGTCCTGGGACTGTTAACCTGGGTGACCCTTAAAATTTGTCTAGTACTTGTAAGTAAGAACACAACTTGACTTCCATTCCTTATGGATTCAAAGATGCAGAGTCCAGTGGAGAGAGGCAGGTGGGTGGACAGCTCTTTGTCAAGCTCCTTACCTTGATGAAATGGGACAGAGGGGGTCCCCTAAAGGGGTCTTGGTGAAGGTGTGAAAAGCAAAGCAATCAGGCCAAAACCAGAGGCGGGGAAACAGCAGACGCTCAGTGAGTGGGCCGTGAGCTCTGGCTCAAGGCAGACAAGTGGAGGCTGCTGGCCACGGCCATTGCTCAGCGGTGCCCCAAGTAAGATAAGTAGCCATGCTAGAATCCAGGGGGTCGTCCTTCTCGGGGATCGACAGCCAGCATCTAGCCTGCCAGGAGTGCAGACGAAGCACTCGGCGAATTTAGTTTTATGTGCAGCCTCGTGAGGCTGGATGGATAATTCTTCGTGGTGTTCTTTAGTGGGAGAAGAGAAACGGGGCGACTGCCTTAAATACCTTTCAGGCGTAGGCAGCGTTTAGACGCTGAAGTCCAACCTTTCGCAACATATCACCTGTCAGCCCCTGCCGGGGTTCTCCGCTGGCATTTCAGAGACGGGCGGATGCCGCGGCCTTGCGGTTGACATGGCAACTTGGCCAGGTATGAGCTCGCATATACAGCGTTTATTGCTCGAGGTGCTAAAAAACAAATCACATCTTTAAAAGGTCAGCGTGGTCTATACTAACTATGGGAGCATTGAAAGACACCGTCTGGGGCAAGCCTATCCATTATTCTTCAGATGACAAGAGTAGCATGTCCTCGGTGCAGAGAGCTGAGAGACGAGGTTGAGAAGGGAACCGCGTCGCCTGGGACCTGCCCACCATCATCCTTTCATGACTGCGCTGTGCTTTCCTGGAGAGAAGGCGGGGTTCGTGTGTTGGTGTTGTTATTGTTGGTTTCTTTTCTTTTTCCTTTATTGATTGTTTTCTCTTTTTGCCCCCAAAGCATAGCGTTTATGATGAGTGATGTTTAGGGCTGTTGCTAGGGGCTGAGTGTTTGTGTCCTTCTGAATTCAAAGGTTGGCACTTAATCGCCAGTGCAGTGGCATGGAGAGATGAGGCCTTTGGAAGGTGATGAGGTCACGAGGGCTCTGCCGTCCTGTATGGGGTTAGCGCCTTTATAAAAGAGGCTTGAGAGGCCGGGCGCGGTGGCTCACGCCTGTAATCCTAGCACTCTGGGAGGCTGAGGCAGGAGGATCACTTGAGGTCAGGGGTTCAAGACCAGCCCAAGCAAGAGCAAGACCCCATAACTGCTAAAAAAAAAAAAAAAAAAAAAAAAATAGAAAAAATTAGCTGGGCAACTAAAAATAGAAAAAAGTTAGCCAAGCATGGTGGTGCATACCTGTAGTCCCAGCTACTGGGGAGGCTGAGGCAGGAGGATCACTTGAACCCAGGAATTTGAGGTTGCTGTGAACAAGACTGATGCCACAGCACTCTAGCCTGGGCAACAGAGCTCGATTCTGTCTCAAAAAAATAAAAAAATAAAAAATAAAGATAAAAGAGGCTCGTGGGAGTCTGTTTGCCTTTTTCCGCCATGTGAGGATGCAGAAGGCACGATCTATGAGGAGCAGGACCTCACCAGACACTGAATTTGCAGATGCCTTCATCTTGGACTTCCTTCCCAGCCTCCAGAACTGTGAGCCACACATTTGCATTGTTTATAAATTACCCAGTTTACCGTATTTTGCTACAGCAGCCCAAATGGACTGGGACACTGTGTTTGGGATGGATTCAGAGGGAAGACGCTTATTAAAAGAGGCAAGTCACAAACTTAGACATACTAGTAGCATTGCAAAATTCACTGATGTGAAGCTGAAGTCTACACCCAGAGGGTCTTTTGTACTGTGTGTGTAGATGCATGCAGTCTGGGGGAACCAAAGAGGGCTGCTCATGTTTACTCTTGATCTGCACGTGCAGTGGGTTGTCCTTGTTCAGTTGTGTTCGATGATTCAGCAGAAAACCCTCCCTGGAGGTGGAGAATCGGAGGGGCCGATCACACCAGAAGTCTCCTGACTCCTGAGCCGGGCCGACGCTCTGAGATGTGCACAGCACAGTTGTTCACAGAAATGCTTTTCACATGCTTTGATTATTCCATATGAATCATCACTTGGCAAAACGATCATTTGGTAAATTGCTAACAGATTGAGTTATTGGGCAAATTAATTTCCAGGGCGTTGCTCTGTTTCCATCTCTCTAAAGGTGTCATCGTTTCTGACATGTGTCGAGAGCCTGTTACGCACCTCTGACCTTTGAAGGTTCCGCGCACACCCCTGGTGCTGCCTTCGTGGGGCTTACATTTCAGAGCATGTAGGAGACCTGGGGCTGTGACCGTTCCCTGTAACGCCCCCAGTTCTGCTGTCCCTGCTTGTTCAGCACCTCTGCGTGTCGTACAGATAAATACGGGCTAGGATGGTGAGGAGTGCTGGAAGCCTCCAACCTCCTTCCTCGAAGGTGATGGTTTCTTTTGGAAAATTGATCTGAAAACAGGCTTTTTAAGTTGCGTGTGCTTTTGAACTCCATGGCCACGGGTAAATCAACAAATGCCTACATAGTGTCCTCTGAGCTGTTGCATCAACTTTGCCCTTTTTTTTTTTTTTTTTTTTTTTTAGTTAACAAGGTCTCCCTCTGTCACCCAGGCTGGAGCGCAGTGGCAAGTGACAACGGCATGCTCGTAGCTCACTGCAGTGCACCACCACACCCGGCTAATTTTTAAATTGTTTTTCTAGAGACGGGGTCTTTCTTTGTTGCCCAGGCTGGTCTCAAACTCCTGGCCTCAAGTCATCCTCCTGCCTTGGCCTCCCAGTGTGCTAGGATTACAGATGTGAGCCACTGCACACTCATCCTATCTTGCTTTTTGAGAGTTTGCATGAGCCGATGGTTGGGACTAATGTTAACCATGTCCAAAAAGCAGATTTTAGGAAGGCTACTGTCATCCTCCCATGAGATGTTGTCACCAGAGAATAAGTGACATCTTAGTAAAATGAAAAGAAAAGGCTAAAATTTATGTGATCCTGAGATTGAACAGCGCTGTTGGTGACATGCTGGTCTGGGGTGCCTTGGTCATACCCGTCTCTCTCTAATCTTTAGATTCTTCATCTTTCAGGTGAAGACAAGAGCTTCCGTGTTCTTTCTCCAGCCCACTCCTTGAACATGTGATATGATGTATGAGGAGATACTTTGTATACAACAAATGACATAAAAGCAAAGGATTGTCGTTGTTGTTGCCAATGCTGTTACTAAATCCAGTTTCTAGTAGTATGTCGTATTGGTTAAGAGCAAGGCTCTGCAGCCAGGGTTTGAGTCCTGCCACTTTCTCCTTAGCTGTGTGAGCCTGGACAAGTTACTTAACCTCTCTGATGATCCATGGCTTTTCCTGGAGGTGGCACTGTATTAGTACCTCTTTCACAGGATTGCTGTGAGGATGCTGAGAAAAGGCAGGCGACGTGCCTGCAGCAGCGCCCGACACGCTGTGAAGTGCACCAAAACGGTAGCTATCAATGCTACTCTGTTATGTTATTATCCAGAGGACGCACCCTTTGGTCATGCTTTCCCTACTCTTTCATCATTCTGGCATTTCCAGGTCTTAAGTTCATAGCTGCCTTAGGAGTAGGAGTAGCGTGTTTTTGTGGCCGTCAGGACCTCTCTGAAGACGGCGCGTGGTGGATCACGTGAACGTGGTAAGGACCTGTCTGTCCCGTCACCCCAGGTCTTGCTTCATTTGCGCTGCCACAGATAGCAGTTATTACATAGGCTTGTAGAATGTGTTTAATGAACTGGTGTCCGGGTCCTTTGGAAACTATATTTTCCTTGGAACTTTTTAAGACTTCTTTCCAGTACGAAACACTGAGCATCTAGCCCACTGAGAATTAACTTAGAATGCTCATGCGACTTGGATTGGCTTTTGAAACCTTGTTCTGGATTCTTAAACCATTTGTGGTTGAGGCTTACAACCGTATAACAATCCCCCTAAATTCTGGGAGTGAACGTAAGTCCCGTGATGCTATTAAGGAAAGAGAGAGGCAAATATTTTCTAATATATGGGGGGATATCTTTGAAGGGAGCCATGTGGGGGTAGCTCCACCTCGGTATGTTCCCGAAAGGCAGAGACAGGAGGCGTGGGAGGTTTAGGACCTGACTTCCCAATCTTTCCTTGACTGGGATCCATTGTTCCTTCCTTCATCGTGCCACAGAATACATAATTTTGACTTTGTGTGGGTTACCTATATGTAAGGGTGGTTGATAAATACCATCATTTCCTGCTTCACATGAATCAGAGAATTTGAGGTGTCTCTCACCTGCAGGGTTCCAGGTCAGCCAGGGACCACTTGGTTCATTCGCCCAGAGCCTCTGTTCTGTGCCAAACATTGGCCTATGTGTTCTTGCCAGCAAAACAGGTGTGATCTTCAGGGAGCTTTAAGTCTAGAGGGGGAGACAAACATTGATTAAAGAAACACACAAAGAATACCTAATGAAGATGGAGAAAAATTTTCTAAAGGAAAAATTAAAAAAAAAGATTCTTTGAAATAAAATGTCAAATAAAGCTGACTTGGAAAGGGTCAGAAAATGATTAGTTTATGACCAGGGATATACTCTCTTTTTAAAGATTTACTCGCCTCTGAACGAAGAATTTATTAAATACGGAAAGCAAGAGAAACACGATAAAGGAATGCTAAATTTTTAGGGAAACAGTCGTTGAGAGTTCTAAGCAGACTTTTGGCCACCGGCCAATGCCACAGGCTGGTGCCACATTTTCCGTGCCCTCTGATGGGAGTGTGTGATAACACTGCTTGTTTTCCCTTTTAACATCAATCTATTAATTTGAAAATATATGAAGAGACAATCAAAGACATTATCTCCATTTGGAGGTGCCCAGAACCACACATCGAAATCCCAGTAATACCCATTTAAAGAGCACATGTCACAGTTCGATGCCCCCGAGAGGCGGACTTTATTTACTTGCCGTGATCATGTGAGGTTGATTGGTCTAAGAAACTGGATTTTAAATGAATGTGGAGCATGGTGTCCCTTTGCCCTGGGTGTTTAAAAATAGACCAAGAATTTCTCTGAGGGCATCTTTCAGATACACTTTAGCAGACTGATGAAGGCTGCTCCCAGGACAGATTTAAATCTGAAACAAAATGGAAGTTTAACAAGGTGAGTAGGTTCAGGTTAAAAGCGCCTACCTCTTTCAGCTCATCCGAGATCTTTCCTGGTTGGACAAGGTTCACCGAGACAGGCTGGTTGGATTCCCTGGGTGCTGCCCTGATCAGCAAAGCATTCAGGAATACAAGTGTCTGTCGATATTAATATTTTTCTCTTGTCAAAAGACTGGAAATATGAATTTGCTTACCCATTTTGTTGGATTGGTTTGACCTCAGATGTTTTTGCACCAGGGTGTTTCTGGACTGAAGGTGGAGATTGTTGGTGTTTTCCCCCTTCACCCCATCCCCTGCCTCCTTTTAAAAAATTTTCTAGGGACCAGGCAGTTTGCTGCTCTCTGCTGCCCCCTGTTGCTCTGGAACGGGAACAGCTGGTTTTCTACTGAAAGCGGTTCTTTAACAATGGCAAAGAGCTTCCTGTGAGGTTGAACATTGGGTTCCTGGCTTCACGTGAGGTTGACTGATTTATGAAACTGACTTTTAAATGAAAGTTGAGCTAAATGAGACCATCGAGCAGTAGCGGGAGTCCAGGGTTAATGGAAATACCCAAAGAAGGAAGTGCATAGCCGTGAGCCCCTCTTTCCGGTCGGCACTCCGGCTACCTGTAGCTGCACTTAGCTGCTTGAGGGTCCCGGTCTTCATAACTGGGCCCTGGAGTTAAGTTCAGTTAAACAAGCATCCTCTCAGTTTCAATTTTTCCAGGTCTTGCAACTAGCAGGTAGAGTGTCCAGGAAGGAGGGAATATAGCCACACAGTGAGTGGTTAAGTTTTGAGTTTGGAGTCTGATCATGGCTTTGAATATTAACGTCACCTCTTGTCAGCTGTATGGCTGGAACATGTTACTTAAACCCTCTGAGCCTCAGTCTCCGTGTCTGTAGAATGGGGATTACGGTAGTGCCTGATTCAGGGGTTGTTGTGAGAAACAGTGAGAAAATTGTAATAATTATCATTCGTGGGTCACTTAACTAATGCTAGTGCACTTTTAAGCACTTTACTTCCATCATCTTTTTAATCCTTACAGCATTCCTGTGTTCGATGATCATCCCTGTTTTGCAAATAGGAAAGTAGAAACTTCAAAAGATAAAGTTATATATTTAAGGTTTAGTGTAACATCTGCCAGGAGTGTTGTTGCTGTTGTTTGTGTTCGTGTTTTTGTTTTTTCCTGTGGGCTGAAAAGGAAGAGAGGCTTCTATTATACAGGAGTTATTCTCCCACATAATGATTCCTGAAAGTAAATGGTCTCGCAGTTGCTTAATGTAGCAGAGCAGTGACGTCACCATGAATCCCAGGTGCTTTGCATCTTTTCTCCTCCCTGTCCTCAGCATATAGGTCCTCATTTTTGTCCCTTCATAGCACAAGATGTCTGCCACAGCTCCATGCACCATGTTCTCATACAACCACTGTCAAAGGCAGCAAAGACACTTGGCTCCTCACATTCAAATTGGTGGGAAGTCCTTTCCCAGGAGCCCTCAGCAAACATCCTCTTGATCTCATTGGGCAGGTTTGCGTCACATGCTTGCGCCTAAACCAATCACTGGCAACAGGGCTGGAATGATCAGCTGTGCCTAGACTAATTGAAATGATTTCCTAGAAAGGGGCAACCTTCTCTGAGCACACAGAGTGTGATCGCTCGAATGGAACTGGGTCTGATCTGGGAAGAGAAAACCCCCTGGGGATGTCTGCTTTGTTGGCAACTGGCAGGTTCTACCTCACACGAGTAGATCCATCAAAGCATAACTCAATATCACGCACTGTGATCTAATAGCCCAAATCCCATGGGTGTCATATAAAATGCTTAGCACGGACCTGGCCCATAGCGCTCCCTCCCTGCAGATTTACCCAATCACTGTTCTCAAGAGGGTCACACCCTAGTGGGCAAGACAGACACATAAGCAAACAATTTTGTAGCAATGTGGGACATGCTTTATTAAGCTGTAGTCACAGATGTTTGTGTGGACTCACAGGTTCACTTGCGTTTAAACCATTTGCTCCTAGAGAGGATGTTTAAATTTGATTCAGTCTCTCAACTAGGTGCTAGTTCTTACTTTCTCCCTCTCTTTGGTCTGGATCCCTCGACGCCAGAGAACTCCTTTCCCTCCACCCTTCCGTCCTGTCTAATCCCAGTGGGTACTGGCAGTCTTTGAGCAGAAGAATTGGCTCTGTGAAGACCTGTGGATTTATTTGGAGGCTGCATCAAGAGGAGAGCTCCAAAAGGAGCTTGGGGTATTCTCCTTTTGACTTTGTTGTTCAACAATGAGGTCCAATGTAAGAAAAATGAGAAAATGTTCAGTAGAGTAAAATGGTTAAAATGTCCCAGCTTTGCCACTCAGTTCTTTTTGACCTTGGACAACTTAAGCTTAGGAGCTTGAGTTTTTCCACCTATAAATGGGGCTAGTAAGGGCACTTCCCTCTCAGGGGTGTTCTGAGGAATCATCAGGATAATATTTGTGAAGTGTTTGTGCACAGTGCCCGGAACTCCGCAGTGTTTAATGACCCTCACTGTTATTTCTAATGTCTTTTAGCTTTCAAAGGTCAAGGACCCTTTATGATAGTTTGCTGATTGATAAAGAAAAAAAATGAGGGAGATGGTGGCAAAATAAGCCTGCTCTCTCTTTATTTCTGTGATTATCTCTCTGGACTCCTTGGCTAGGAGAGAAGGTCAGATATCCCCAGATGTTCGGAGGGTCCACCCCTGCACGGGGAGGCGTGAGCTTTCTTCTTCGCACGTTTTGTCAGGACAAACATCTCGGAACTCCACAGATGGGGAGTCTGAGACCCTGAATGATTAAATCATTTTGACCTTGAACTACTTATTTGACTTGAAGTGGCTAATGGCCAGATAAGTACTCCGAGATGATATCTCAGTTTCTGCTATGTTTCTTGTGAGGGAAAGAGAAAAAAAAAAGCTCGATAGTGATCAGAATTCATTTGCAGAAGTGGTCTCTTTGTCCCAGTCAACTTGTCAGAATCCACTTCTGTCCTCAGCTAGCCTGCTTCATTCATCCACTCATCCAAAGCCACGTTCAGGCAAGGGCTGGGGGTGGGGGCAGAGGGGTGAGTCTCTGTTCTTGGGCTTTACTGTCTCTCCTTGTCCATGTTCTTCCCTGTGACCTTGAGACCCAGTACCTCCCCTCCTGCCGACACCTGCCCGTTTAATTCATATGCGACATTTGGTCAAAACCTTGTCCTGACTTTAAGGCTCGAACCCGAGTTTTAGGACACCCTTGGTTCCTTTCAACCTGAAGACAGCAGACAGCGGAAGGAGCAGCCTGAGTGTGCATGTACCTAAGCGGGGCGGGGGGCGCGGCCCACAGCACTTAAATCCCATCTTCCCCAAGAAGTGTTGCCTCGATGAGGGCGTTTGCTTTCTCTGACCCCTGTCTCATCCATTGTAAGATAGGGGTGCTGATGCTTAACCATAAACAAACACATTTTGGATTTGGGTTTTGAAACTGACTTGTTGGAAATGTAGCTCTGTGTGTCATTTGCGTGCGAAGTACCTTCCCATTGTTGTGGTATTTCCCGCTCACCCGAGCCTAGGATTCGAGCTTCAGATTTTTCATACAAGTGTTCCACTGCCCAGACGTACTCAGCTGAGTGTTTAATTGGTGCTGAGGCTGTTCCGCAGAGGATTTGGTGGCAAACTCCTTTTAGCTGAACTGTGTGACGGTTCTTGTGACGACAGCATCCCGGTTCATTGAGGTCTGCTCGTTCTTGGGGATTTCTGCTTCAACATAAACCAAGACTGAATGCAGCACCTTTAGTACCTGTTGTGGGATAGAGCCCGTGTCTGTACTACTGATTTGGCTGAGTGTCCGTACTCAGTTGGGACTCATTATATTTGAACTCATATCAAGGAGATCATTTGCAATTTCCCAATAAAAGATGGAATTTTGAAAAAACATCATCTTTTTGTGTGGGATCTAAATACGTGCCCAAATCCGTTCCGTCACCTTGCACAAAAGAGATATCCGGCAGATATTTATTAAGCTGAACTGAATGATGCTCAATGAGGCTCCTTGTTCCAAAAGCACCATTCAGTGGAATGTAACACAAAAGAGACAATGTGTCGTATTCATGCTGGTTTAGAATCTTTCCTCATTGAAGGCTTTCTGATGTTTAGAGAAAGACCAGGTATAATAGCCAGGACAACACAGAGCTGGGAACCAGGTCAAATCATGCAAGAGGACCCCTTCTCACCCAGGTAGGTGCACATCAAGTGGTGATGTGGGGTGGGGGGTGCAGCCATCCAAAACACCCCAGTGGAAGGGGAGACAAATTTGACAGAAATCCGATTTTACCACCAAATTTAGATTTTGAGATGAAAATTTAGATTTATGAGGGTAGATTCACTCTTCCTAGACATTAGGACTTCAGAAATGCCGCTGGGTGAAAAGTGGCACATTTTAAGGGAAATGCAGGTCCAATGAACAGGCTTTTCCTTAGACAGGAATTGAAACACGACCCACCCATCCATGTTTTTGTGCTTGCGAACACACGTGTGCATGCAAGCTTTTAATTAACCAAGAAGCTCTTATTTAATGGTAAAATTTATATATATATGTAGAATATATGCACGTATATAGAGAGATATAGATATAGATATGATAAAAAGAGGTTCAAAACTCAGTGTGATTCCAACATCCGTAGATAACCGTTGCTAACATTTTCTCACCTTTTTTCTCTTTGTGCATATATATATATTTGAAAATTCAGGATCACTGTAACCTGCTTTGTCTTAAGATAGCATAAGTAGTTCTTCATGCCACAAATGTCCTTCTAAAATGTAATATCTTAAATAACTACATAGTGTTTTATCGTATGGATGCAGACTAGTAAACTAGTCCCCTTTGTTGGATATTTAGGTTATTCCTCATAAAAACTCTGTGTGTGTGTGTAAAATTTATTCTAATAAAGCATATTTTCACCATTCCTGGACCAGCCACAACAAAAATTTTACAAAGTGAATTCAGAGACAAGAGTTCCATAGTCTTATTAATTCATCCTCATCCTTTGTGACAGTGGCCATAGAACCTATTCCTCTGATTTACTCTGCCAGGAAACTTACCTTCTAGTTAATTTTTTTCCATTTTCAGCTTGATTGCATCAGATGGATCATATTTGTTTCTCTTAGGAACATTTCTGAAATTACCGAACATTATGGAACATGTTGCCAATAGGGGTATTTTCACAGATGCCTTTTTGTCACACAGATGTTGATTAGCCAGAGAAGTGTGATTAATCCTGTTCTCAGATGTGGGTTAGCAATCTTCATTTGTCTATTATTAGGGAAAAATCTCTAGAAGAGTCTTCCCAATGAAGAACAAACAGACACATTAATCGTTCACTTTCCCACGTGCCATCCAACCATCCATGCATCCGTACATCCGTGCTTCTTTCCTCCCTTCCATCCTTCCTCCCATCCCTCTGACACTTACTGAGTACTAGTTCCGTGTCAGGCAGTACGTTGCATGCTGTGGACAAAGATATGAACCGAATTGAATCCTTTTCCTCAGAGCACTCAAATTTTTTTTTTATTTCAGCATATTATGGGGGTACAGATGTTTAGGTTATGTATGTTGCCCTTTCCCCCCCGCCCCCCTAAGTCCGAGTTTCAAATATATCCATCCTTTGGGTGGTGCACAAGCACTCACATTTTTTCTTTTTTTTTTTTTTGAGACAGAGTCTCACTCTTTTGCCCAGGCTAGAGTGAGTGCCGTGGCGTCAGCCTAGCTCACAGCAACCTCAAACTCCTGGGCTCAGGTGATCCTCCTGCCTCAGCCTCCCAAGTAGCTGAGACTACAGGCATGCGCCACCATGCCTGGCTAATTTTTCTATATATTTTTCGTTGTCCAATTAATTTCTTTCTATTTTTAGTAGAGACGGGGTCTCGCTCTTGCTCAGGCTGGTTTGGAACTCCTGAGCTCAAACAATCCGCCCACCTCGGCCTCCCAGAGAGCTAGAATTACAGACGTGAGCCACCGCTCACGAACCATGAGCTCCTTGATATTACGTGTAAACTATGGTATTATATGCAAGACCTGTGTGAGTAATTTCCTGAAGAAGGAGTTTCATTCTTCAGACCCTCAAAAGGTTCTATGATCCTAAAATGACAGTGATATTAAAGACTAATTACTGAGGGAGACCACCAAGTGATGAGTTGTAATATGGTGTGAGAATTGCTGAAGTTGAAGTGATGGATTCTGGGCTATGGGAGAACAAAGGAGCTGGATCCTAACTGACTTGAGTAGCAGGATATTAAGGGAAGTTCCTTGTGATGGTCCAACTGAGTCTTACAGAATGAGTAGAACTCAGATAGATGGACAAATGCATTGGGGAGGCATCTGCTCTGGGCAGAGGGAACAGTAAATGCAAAGGCTCAGAGGCATAAGAGATTCAGATGCACTCAAAAAACATTGAGTTGTTTGGGACAACCAGCATCCAAATAAAGGGTCTGTGAGGACAGTAGAAATTGGTGGGGGTTAGATGCTGAAAGGCATTGTAATCTTAGACTGAAATCTATGGAAGACCCGAACAACTTACAACTTTTAAGCAGAATGACCCAATGTGTTTGTCTTTTGAATGAAGATATTTCTAAGAGGGTCTCTAGAGTCATTAGCTAATGATTTAGTCCATGGCTACCTGAGGACTGGGTCAGGTGTTTGTTTTGGGGGCTGGAGCCCTTGGGGTTATGGATGCTGAAACAGATAAGGCACTGGAAAGGTAGGTGAAAACTTTGCCAGCTTTAGATTTGACAGTTTACAGAGATGAATTTGTCAGTTTACAGTTGGGTCTTTTTTAAGGCACCATCCACTTTGTATAAATCACTTCATTGAATCCTCTTTAGAACTTACAAAAGCAAATACTGTGTATTAGTTTCCTGTTGCTGCTGTAAGAAATTACCACAATCTCAGTAGCTTAAAAGAACACAGATTTATTACCTTACAGTTCTAGAGGTCGTACATGGGTCTCACTAGGCTAAAATCAAAGGGCAGGCAGGGGTACAATCTTTCTAGAAGCTTTGGGTAGGGTGCATTTCCTTGCCTTTTTCAGCCTCTAGAGGCTGCCCGCATTCCTTGGCTTGTAGACCCTTCCTCTGTTCTCAAAGCCAGCAGTGGCGGGTTGAGTCCTTCTCATACCGCATCACTCCTGCCTTTTCTCCTGTCTCCCTCTTCTACATTCAAGAACACTTGTGATGACGTTGGGCCCACCTGGATACTCCGGGATACTCTCCCTATTTTAGGGTCAGGTGCTTAGTAACCGTAATTCCATCTACTACCTTAGTTCCTTGTTGCCTTTTAAGATAACAGAGTCACAGGTTCCAGGGACTGTGACGTGGTGGAAATCTTGCAGAGGCCATTGTTCTGCAGATCACGTATTGTCATCTCCACTCTTCCGAAGGAAGAAGAATCCCCAGGGGTTAAAGCCACCCAGCTACTGAGGGTCAAAACAGAGATTCCAGCCATGATGTTTTTGGCTCTAAAGTCAGCAGGTCCTAAAAGGTAAACCTTGGCCCAGAGTTAATGATCAAAGACAGTGGGGAAATCTAACATTCTGATGACTTCATAAATCAATGAGTTTGGTTTCAGAAATCTAAAGCATCAGGTTACCATATTGACCTTTATTCTTCAGATTCTGAGCATGCCTTTGAAGGCAGGGTTCTCTGTTCTTTTGACAACCTGACTCTCTAATTAGCTCCAGGGCCCCCTAGTGCAGTACATAAATCCACTGAAGGGCTTGGTCCTCTTTCTTCATTTTCTTATCGTTAGCTCTACAAAGGGAGAATCTGTGTGTGGTAGAGAGAGGGGTGAAGGCAGAGGGGAAGCAAAGGGGTGCACAGTTGGTCACCTCATTATCCTGCTTCTGCTCTGAGAATAAAAGTCAAACTGTTTTAAAAAAATTATTGATATATGGTATTCGTATGTATTTATGTGGTACATGTGGTATTTGATACATGCATAGACTGTGTAATGTTCCAGTCAGTGTACGTAGCGTATCCATCACCTTGAACATGTATCATTTCTTTGTGTTGGGAGCATTTCACATCTTCTCTTCTGGTTCTTCTGAAGTATATAATACATTGTTGTTAACTATAGTCACCCTACTGTGCTATCAAACATTAGAATTTATTCTTTCTATCTGTGTGTTTGTACCCATCAGCTTACCTCTCTTTCTCCCCTCTCCCAGCCTCTGGTAACTATCGTTCTACTCTATACCTCTGTGAGCTTAATGTCCAAGCTCCTCCTACCTGGCTCCATCGTGACCTTGCTGGCCCATGCCTGCCTCTCCCACCCCCATCCCTAAGCTCCACAGGTGCCAAACAAATGCCTCCCTCTCCTGGGTCTTTGCACTTTGTTTCCTCAGCCTCCAAGAGTTTTATTGTCCTCCTCCTTGTTAGTTCTTATGACCCAAAAGGTCTTTAAATGCTGGTGCTTCTGAGAAGACTTGTCTGAAGCCCCTTCCCCATTTAAATGAAGTCACCCTGTCATCATCTGTCATCACAGTCTTTTGTTTCTCTTTGTAGAGGTCACTGGATTTTTAATTAACATCTTTACAAGATTTTCTACTCTTTTATAGGGTGAGGGAGGCTATATCTATTTTACTGCCACCTTGTCCTTTCACTCAACTGAGTACATGACATGGTAAGTGCTCAGAAAAAGGTTGTTGAATAAATGGTGCTCTAGTATTCTGCTGGCTCTTACTTTTTCTCCTACTCCCGGTCCCCATCCAACTGTCTACTCATCCGTTTACCCATCTGTCCACCTACACACCCACCTGTACATCCATCCATTCTTCCCTTCATTCATCCATCCATTCACCCATCCATCTATCCATCTATCCATCCACCCATCCACCTGTCTATCCATCCACCCATCCATCTAACTATATACCCATCCACCCATCCATCTGCCTATCCATCTATCTACCCATCCACCTGTCTGTCCATCCACCCATCCATCCATCTATCTATATACCCATCCACTCATCTGTCCACCTATCCATCTATCTACCCATCCATCCATCCACCTGTCTATCCATCCACCCATCCACCCATCCATCTATCTATATACCCATCCACCCATCCATCTGCCTATCCATCTATCTACCCATCCACCCATCCCCCTGTCTATCCATCCACCCATCCATCCATCCATCTATCTATACACCCATCCACTCATCTGTCCACCTATCCATCTGTCTACTCATCCACTCATTCTCCTGTCTATCCATTCATCCATCCACCCACCCACCCATCTATCTATCTCCCCATCCATCTATCTCTCTACGCATCCACCCATCCTCCTTGAAAACGTACCTCAAAGCAGTTAGCAGTCCTCCCTGATTTCCCCATTCCCGATTCTCCTTTCCATTTCCTTCTTCAGCCTGAAGCCCAAAGTGGTATGTGAGCTTGGTGTTGAGGGGATACATACTTAACATGATAATAATAATAGCTAATATTTATTCAGTATTCACCATATGGTAGTCAATCTCTAAATGCTTCTCATGCATTAAATTAATAAGTGCAAGAGCGCTCTGAAGTGGGAACTAGAAATATCTCCATCTTGAAGATGGTGACATTGATACAGAGCAGCAGTGTGACATGTCTGAGATCACACAGGCAGTCAGTGCCCAGGCTGGGATGAACTCCTGGCAGGTAGACTCTTAATCCTGTATTCTACTGTTGTCTTGTTTCCTCTTGTCTGCCTCAAGTCCAGCCTAAAGAAAGAGAAGGTCTAATAAATTTCAAATGTTAACTCTCAGAAATGGATACTTTCACATGCATCATGTTCAACGTGATGTAGCTTCATTATAATACAAATTACCCTTTCTGTTTCTTCATTTTGCAAGGAAACTGGTCGGTTATCCCTAAAAAGATGCTATCATTGACATCTTCCCTGAGTGTTCTGTAGGTGAGCAGGTGTCTGGAGATGAGTTTAAGTCCTCATGATTAAAGATTTTAATATAAACTAAAATAAGCAATATGTTATTTTCAATAATAATAGAAATTATTAATATCTATTTAAAACCATAATATGTGCTCCTGCCTGGGGTAAGAATCTGGAAGGATCCTCAACAAACTAGGATTTCCAGGCTATGGGGGCAGGGGTGGAGTTAAGGGCAGTGATCAAATGGAACTTTAATCTTGTCTACAGTTTTTCTAATAAAGAAAAAGTAGTCATGTGTTGTGTAATTAAGATGTAGTTGAATGGGATAATGAATGAAAAGAAAAGATATGGGGCACTCTGAGTTCTGGACATTCTTTGAGAAGTCATTTTTCTCCTCTGCCTAGCCCTGCTTGCTTTTTCAAAAGCAAAATCATGCCCCCTTTTAGGTAATTTGTGTTCTGTGAAGGATTTCTAATTTACTCTTTAAATTACTGGTTCTCTAGATGACGTGCCCCAGTGTTGCCATTGAAAAGGCCCAAAATGTGCATGAGAAGCCTACTGCGAAATGTATTTTCAGTTTTGACCTAAGCCTTGTCCCAGTGAATCATCTAGCTGTTCTGTAGGGGCAGATCCTCCCTAAATGTGCTCGCCATGGATGAGAAAGACCAGACATTTCCCTTTGGCAACATCCTTTCATTGTATCATTCCCGAGTCACCATTCCAAAGGAAGAGAGACCATTGGGGACATGATTTTGAGAAGACATCCGTCATCCATTTTTTTTGTTTGAACCCCAGATGAGCACTTTCTAGTAACAAGGAAGCATTTAGGCAAAGAGGGAACAGTTTCCATGTAAAATCTAAAACGCTTGGACTCACAGAAAAAGGCAGAATTCATCAGTCTATAAAATCACCAAGGGAGAAACGGACACGCTCACCAGATGCTGGGATACCAACAGTAGCAAGCATTTCATTTAAAGCTTGAAAGGAGTTATTTTAGTACAAATAAAAGAAAGGGCTACTTTTGAAGAAGGTAGGTCATAGCCAAGAGCTCTGGAGTTCAGCTCCTTCTAGTTTTGATTCCAAGCTCTGTTGTGCTAGCAGTTTAAGGTCACCAGCACTGTGTCTTCCCCTCTCTATGACTCACTTTCCACATATGCAAATTGGAAAAATGATAATATCCACCTTATAGTGTTATGAGTGTTATATTAAACGATGCATGCAGAAAACCCAGTAGATCCCTTAGCATCTCGTAAGTGGCCATACATATATTAAATATTATTATCCTCCCCCTTATGGGAGGTTATTAACAGAAATTATGGTTACTATGGTTTAAATAAACTCTAGTAGATTTGGAATTTTCTTCCATGTAAAAAGACTTAAAATAATTCTGGGGGGTGACTTACAAATAAGCAAAGTCAAGGTGGTAAATCCTTGTAGGGACATTTAGAACATCTCCCTGCTACCTAAGAGGACGATGCCATGAAACTCAAGCTCCTCACTCTGTGCACTGTCTGTGGAGCTGACCGGACTCTTGCTGGACCGCCTCGCTGGTTAGACAGTGCCAGAGTCTTTTTTTTTCATCCTTTCTCTCTCTCCCTTTCTGAGTTCTTATGCATCAAGCAAAAGGCTTGCAGAATTGAAAGCAAGTGGCAGTGCTTTGCCGGCCGTTCATTTGGGAAGGCAGGCACCTCTGGCAAGCTCGAACCTGATAGATACAGCCTCTGCCTTTGCAAGGAGCTTGGTTTGGAGCCAGCACTTGCTCCCATCACCCTGGATTAGTCCTTCCTCCAACCTCTCTTCTGAAACTGAAAGAAACATTTTTTAAAAAGACGTGGAGGTGAGATAGCAGAGAAAGTCCAAAACGAAGTGCACAGAGGGGCCGGCTAACACCCTGCCTGAGTTTGGGATTGTTATTGAGACTCTGGTCTTCACAGTCATGAACGCGAGATGCGTCCAGGATGAGGGAAGGTCGCCTTATCTCCTGGTGTGCCTTCTAGCAGGCTCCAAGTGGAGTTTCGTCTCCGGTTTCCTGCCTTTGGAGCTTGAAGCTGGGGCCCAGATCTCAGCCACCTAAGCGAGGATGGGGACAGGCCAGGCCCGCCCCAGAGCTGGCCCTTTTAGGATTTAAGACGACGGAGATATAATGGAAACATCATCATATGTCGCTTTGCTTTGACTCCATGTTGCCATGGAAACAGAACATGGCTTGTTCATGGTAAACGACCTTGTCATTGCTTTTATATATGCTCCTAGTTATTGTGCTGAAGTTATTTATAACCTAATGGAGGGAAGTCCCAGGAGAGGAGCATTGTTCTGCTTAATTGTTCTGAGGAGAGGGGAAAGGAGAAAAGTTCTGCCCCAAAGAAAAGGAAAACGGAGAAAAGGAAAAAAAACAAAATGAAATTTAAAAAAAAAATGAATAAATCCATTTGAAAATCTTCCTCAAAGCATGTTTGCATTATTAGGATCCTGTATTCTCTGCTGTATTTGTTCTTAAAATTTATTTGGGGGTTTTGTGTAGCCATTATAACATTTTCTCAAAATCTCTCTAGGACTGCTAGCTCCTTTCAGATGCTCTGTCAAACTTTACCTCTAGTTAGTTAATATTTTATCATCGATTTTGAAATTCCAGGCTGAAACAAACTGCTTTGTGAATTCTCTACCCATATGATGGTCTTTGAGGAAATGCTGGATCTTTGATTTGGAAGTGTTTGGATTCTGTGAACCAACATTTTATTTTCACTGGGTATGATGCAGTGGCATCAATCTTGTCGTTTATCACATAAGGATGTTTAAACCCCTAACCATTGGTTATCTATTTACTGTCAACAGAAAAGAATCCAAACTCTGTAAAATGATTTAAAGAGGTTTATTGTGAGCTGAATATGTGTGACAATGGCCTGCAGAGCCACCCAAGAGGCCTTGAGCAAGTGGTCTCCCTGTGGTTGGGTTATAGTTTAGTGTTATACATTTCAGGGGGACGGGAATTACACATAAAGTCATAAATCAACACATGTAAGATGTACATTGGTTTGACCCGAAAAGGCAGGACATCTCGAAGTGGGGCCTTACAGGTTATAGGTGGGTTTAAAGATTCTTTGTTTTGTAATTGGTTAAAGAAATGAAACTTTGTCTAAAGGCTTGGAATGTTTTAAGTTAAGATAAGGAAGTGTGGTAATCAGAGACAAGTCACCTGACATACTCAGACTCAAGTGATCTGTTTAGTAAATCGAAGACCTGAAGGTGTGGTTTAGGCTTTGTCTTCTATAGCCTTAGACCTGTTACTGAGTTACAAAGGCTATCTCCAAGAAGGGAAGGGGCGTGATGAGGCATGTCTGACCTCCCTTCTCATGGCCAGCAACTCAGCTTTAGGGTATTTGTGGGGTCTCCTTGGCCAAGAGGGGGTCCATTCAGTCAGTTGGGGGGAGCTTAAGATTTTATTTTAGTTTGCATTACCATCACTGTCACTATAAAATAAAGGATAAGAGGTATAAATAAATACTAAAATAGATAACATATTTGATCATCTACTCTGTGTCAAATCTATTAACCTCGCTGCTCAAGATGTGGTTGGTTGGCCAGCTATGTCAGACTCACCTAGGGAGGAGTCAGAAATGGAGACTCTCGGATCCCTCCCCAGACGTACTGAGCCCACACTTGCATTTGAATGAAAACCCTCTGATGATTAGAAGGGACATCAAAGTTTGGAAGCCCTACTCTGGAGAAATGCCACTCACATTGTGGTCTGCAGACTACCAGCATTAGCATTGCCTGGAAGTTTGTTAAGAGATACAAATTCTCAAGCTGGGTGAGGCGGCTCACACCTGTAATCCTAGCACTCTAGGAGGCCAAGGCTGGAGGATCACTTGAGCTCAGGAGTTTGAGACCAGCCTGAGCAAGAGGGAGACCCCATCTCTACTAAAAATAGAAAAAAATTAGCTGGGTGTGGTGGTGTGCACCTCTAGTCCCAGCTACTCAGGAGGCTGAGACAGGAGGATTGCTTGAGCCACCGAGTTTGAGATTGCAGTGAGCTATGATGATGCCACTGCACGCTAGCTGGGGTGACAGAGGGATGTCTCCAAAAAAAAATAAAAAGAAGAAAGAAAGAAAGAAATGCAAATTCTCAGGGTCCACCCAGATTTAGTGAATCAGATCTCTGGGCAGCCCCCCAGCAGCCGTGTTTTTAACAGACTCTCCAGGTGTTCTTAGGAGTGCAAAGTATGTGAACCTCTGCTCTAGAGGGAGATCTTATTGTCATTATCCTCATTTCATAGATGAGAAAAATGAGTCAATGGGAGGAAAAGTAATTTGCGCAGGTACTCAGGAAGTGGCCAAGCTGGGGTTTGGACCTGGGGATATGAATCTGGCGCCTGCAGACTCAACTACTGGGCTACACGGCTTCCCTCTCTCTGGTCTGTGTTCTCCCTTGCACTTGCCACTCTCCCAAATTCTTATTTATGTGTTTATTTTCTATCACTTCCAATACCAGTGGGATGTAAGTTCCTTGGAAGCTGGGGCCATTTGCCTTGTTAGAGTATTTAGCAAGCTTCCCTGTGTCCTGGGGGGGCTGTTGAGCCACAGAAGACTGGTCTCCACCCCCAGAGTGGCTGATTCTGCAGGTCTGGGGTGGAGCCCGAGATACTACAACTCTGAGGAGCTCCCAGGTGAAGCTGATGCTGCTGGTCTGTAGACCTCACCTGGAGCTGCCAGGGCTTATGCTCCTTTCCAAAGGCAAAGGGAGTGTGTACGTGTGAGAGGAGGAGGGGTTGGTGACCATTTCCTGTGTGCCCTTCGCTGCCTGGAGTTCCACACACTTTGCAAACTTCGCCTCATTAATCTTCCCCACCCCGGGAGGGCCGGTGTGACGGACACTGGTAGCTTCGTTTCACAGATGGAGAGGCAGCGGCACCGTGGGGACGCGACAGGCCCAAGGTCACCTAGCGAGTCCCTTGGATGAACTCAGAATAGAAACACGGCCGCCTGCCACAAAACCCTGCTCCTCTGGCCCCTGGGAACCCCCGAGCCCCCAAGCCTGCTAAGCCTCTTCTTGCGCTCTCTGCAGTGCCCACTTGCACTGCCTCCAAAATTAGCTTTGTGTCTTTAACCCCACCCTCGGGAGACTCAGGTTCAAGGTTAGCACTAAGCACCTTTTGAGTTCCTTGTAACTTGGACGCTGGAATGATTCCAAGTCAAGAGCAATTAATTATAGAAACGTTAGTTCTTTGGAAGGGCTGCTTCAGCCTTGTGTCTCTGACTGCTGCCAAAGGCCATACAAAGTCTCCATATTATCTTTCTCTGCATGCCTTCAGAGCTTATGCATTCATTGCCCCTGACAAGCTCATCGTCGGAGACACTTGCTGCAGATACAGATGCCCAGACTCCTGCTCTGTCTCAAATACCGAAATCAAGCACTTGTTTCCCTAACAAGGTCCTCATGTGATTCTGATGCATACCCATCCTGGCAAATTCCTAAGTAGAGGAAAGTGGACCAGCTTTCAAGGGCACTAACAGTCTCCTTCTCTGGACTCTTGGGAAGCCATCAGGGAGGGTGTGGCTTGGGTGAGGGGTGGCTTGGGTGGCATTCTGCAGTTCTGATAGTATGTGATCTAAATCAACAGAGGATGGGCCAGGTTGGCGGGTTCCTGGTTCTTCATTACAGAATGTTTCTCCATCTGGTTGAGAGTCTGTCATGTTGTAGGACTCTATCCAATGGGTGATGTAGTTCAGAACTGACGTAAAAGAAAATTTGGTCAAACCCAGTTTGCTTTTTTCACTGGATAGCGCTCATCTGGTGGGATGGAAAGATCCATTCAGTGCAGTCACGGTGGAAATTGGCCAGAATAAGTGCTAAGACGTCCCACCACGTTGAGTTGAACCGACAGTGTTGATCTGCTTTCCAGCTTGCTGTTCTGTGGAATGTATGTGATTCCATGGTGATATCGGTCAATGAGCCAGGGGCACCCAAGCTACAGGGAAATTGACATCTGATATGGTCTGGTTGCCATGTAGACATGGAAGGGTTGGTTCTGACGGCCTCCATGGTTATTAAGATTTAGTCAACTTGATTTTATAATTCCATTTATAGGAAATATCTACAGTAGGTAAATCTGTGGAAACAGAATGCAGGTTGGTGTTTGCCAGGGCCTCGGGGGGAGAGGGAGATGGGGAGCAACTCCCTAATGGGTATGGGGTTTCCTTTTGGAGTGATGAAGGTATTTTAGAACTAGATAGAGGTGGTGGTTACACAATGCTGTGAATGTTCTGTCACTGAATTGTTCAATTTAAATAATTGAATAAATTTTATGTTGTGTGATTCTTAGCTCAATGAAAAAATAAAAAAAAAACACAAAACAGATAAAACCAAAACAAGCCCACATCTGACACCGCGCATCCCTCCCTTTTCTCAAAGACCTCACTCTAATTTAAGGGAACAGTAATAACAAATCTCTTTTACTTCTATATTAAAGGAGTTCTTTTCTCTCTGCCTCACTCATCCTGGTAGAAAACAGTAAAATGGGTATGAATCATCATCTCTACACACAGATGGAGCAGCTCAACATTGCTTAGGATCCAGGAGCCATCTGTAAGTAGAAAAAGATACATGGAAGGTCAGACTTGGGAATGTTGAAGGGTGCATATTATTCTTTTATAAAATAGCAAACTTAAATGTAAGGGATACTCTAAGATAGTCAACTTTAGGTTAACAGAAATAAGATGCAGGCTTAATCTTTTTGCTTTATTCTAATGGGATGCTTTGGCCGACCTGAACTCCTTCCCCCTACTGTACATACCTCACGGTAAATATACTTTGATTCAGGGTGCATTTGAAGTTCCAAATAATCAGTTTGGATCCATTTTATCCTTATGTGATAATGAATATTTATTGACTTTCTACTGTCAGTTCCCAAACTTTACATACATTATCTGCCGAGCATTGCAGTGACCCTGTGATGCAGAGACTGTTACTGTCCCTACGTTTTAAACAAAGAATCAAAGGTTCAGCAATCTTCCTGAGCTTGCCCAAGTCGGCAAAGCTATTCAGAACAGCCGAGCTGGGATTGGAACTGTGAAAGCGACAGACCGTGTGCCCGTATACAGCATCCTCATCCTGAACCGAGGAGACGTTCTTAGTGTCCAAGTGTGAGTCTGGTGACGTCACAGGCAGCCTGTAAAATGGCTTTCTTTGGGTACGATGATTTTTGTATCCTCTGCTCTTTTTGTTATTTTTATTTTCCTGAAATGAACACCGCCCCCTCCCCCAACAGATCACGCACATGTCCACAGCCTCCCTTGGCCTCGTCTGCTGGGGCAGCTGCAGTGAGATCTGCAGGGCCAGACCCGGCGTTCCTGGGAGGTGATTATTCTGCCAGCCCTAGGAATAAACACGCTGCAATAGGCCCAGCTCTCAGAGGCCCAGTATGGGAGCTGATTGCTTTGGCTTGATAACATTCTTTGAGAGCTTCACATTCTCATAATTAAGACCACGATGCGGTGGCTATTGCACTTGCTGGGTTTTGTTTCCTGTGTGTGTAGCAGAACGGTCTGATTTCATTTCCTCGTAATTAAAGTATTCTGAACAGCAGTATGAGTTTTGACCTGAAAGGAGTTGGTAGGGTAATCTGCCCTCTTTCAGCAAAAACATGCACCCAGAAATGCATTTATTTGAAACTTCTGGTGAAAAGGAATATTCCTGCTTCCTCCCTCCCTTTCTCTCTCTTTCCTTTCTAGAGTGTTGAGACATCACTGAGGCCTATACATTAGGGGCTGATGTATAAACCCAGTTTTTAATTATCTCGTGCGATCAGACTTAAGTTGGTGCCTCAGCCTCTGTCCCTGTAGGTCTCATAAGGGCACAATTTGCGACAACACAAATCATCAAACAGCAGGTAAACTACTGAGGACATCTTTCCCTGCATAGGAAAAGTTTCCTTTTGGGCAGGTGAGTATGGATAAGAGTTTAAGGATAGCTGTCTCTGTAGACGGTAGGGACCCTTAAAGCCTACCTCTCTCTCTCAAGTGCACGCACTCCCTTGCGTGTGTGCATATGGTCTCTCTCTCTCTCTCTCTCTCCCCCTTTCAGTTATTGAATCATTTCTGCCTTGATTTCCAAATGTGTCACTGTTACCTTGACTCATTGAATCACAGCTGTTAAACTAGATCTTGCAATTTTCATTTTAGAGTGGGCTCTGATTCTTAGAATATGTTAATCTTTTCTAAGCCTTGTATCCTGACTCGTAGGACAGGGTTGGGTTTGGAAGTGACTTGTGGTCATTTGTTCTTTTAGAAGCAAGGGATGGAGTCTGGGGTTTTCTCCACAGGCTTCTTGGTATGTTCAAGGCTATTGCAACACTGGCCCTTAAATCAGTCTTCTAGAGACGATGTCATCGTGAGCAACCACCGTGCGCTCCTCTCTGTTGAGCAGAGAAGGCATTTAAAGTGGAGGCTGCAGTTGGCACACTGGGGGCCAATTTAGGGGGTGAATGATATTGTTGTGTGTCACGTATGTGAGAACATGCAGTATTGGCTCAATGGGTAGGGTAGTGGGATGGACCAGTTGAAATGATTTAACACATGCCTGACATGTCATGATCATACAGTACTAACATTATAATTTATTAAGTTATTGGTACTATTATTGTCAGGACAGGTTAGTGCAATAAAAAAAAAATCGCCCAGCCAGGTGCGGTGGCTCACACCTATAATCCTAGCACTCTGGGAGGCTGAGGCAGGAAGATCACTCGAGGCCAGGAGTTTGAGACCATCCTGAGCAAGAGTGAGACCCCATATCTACCAAAAATAGAAAAAATTAGCCGGGCATGGTGGCACATGCCTGGAGTCTCAGCTACTCGGGAGTCTGAGGCAGGAGGATCGCTGGAGCCCAGGAGTTTGAGGTTGCTGTGAGCAATGATGATGCCACTACACTCTAGCCCGGGGGACAAAGTGAGACCTTGTCTCAAAAAAAAAAAAAGAAGAATCCCCCAATTTCTCAGGCACATAACAGCATCAGAGTTTCTGTCTTACTTGTGCAAAGCCTTGCACAGGTTTTCTGGAGCAGATGGTAACAGAGACACTTGGGCTCCTTCCATCTTCTGGCTGCTGTTTTCTGGATTTGGAGTCACCCTGACATCATCCAGCCATCAGGGAAGCGAGAGGCAGTGAGCTGAGAATGTGGAGGGGAAATCTGGAGCTCAGGTTCGGAGCAGACACTCCTCACTTCCGCGGCGTGCCCTGCGCCGGCACCAGGCACGTGACTCCTGCCTCCCCGCAGGGCAGGTGGGAAGGAGGCTCCCATGGGCCTGGCGAGAGCAGCCTGGATTGGTGAGGCCTGTGGGCCACGTGATTATCTTTTGGGAGCTAAACTTCCCCCTTTCTGCTCTGTTCCAAACCAGGAGAAGCTTTCCTGTTGACACTGGGCTGTTACTTGCCCTGAACCCCTGGGGCTCAACCTCTGTGATCTGGGCTCATTATCCTCTCTCTGCCTCCCTTTCCAACCTTGGCCCAGCTCTTGAAATTCTTGAAATTCTTCTGAGGTTCAACACTCTGGTGTTCAGCCCAGCAGGATCTTCAGCTCAGGACCCCAAACTGCGCCCTGACTCATAGCAGTTACAGCTTCTACCTTCATAAACCTTCTAATTAGGGAAACGGTAAGTTTTATTTTTCCGGAATTTGATACACAACTATATCTCTTTCCTCCAATTAAAAAAACTTTATTTTCAATTGACAGATAATTGTATTTATTTGTGAGGTATAATGTGATGTTTTGATATATACATACAATGTGGAGTAACAAACCACTCCATTTAAAACCTGCTCCTTATGTACGGGGAGTATGTACCTTACATTGCTCCTTATACTGCAAAATTAAGGGGACCTTTGTCATTTAAAGCATAGATATCTGCTTCCAAGAGCCAAGTGATATCATCTTGGAAATAAAATAATATCCAAAGTAGGTTTTTAAAACAGCTTTGTAGAGGTATAATTTATATAACATAAAATTCACCTGTTTTAACTTTACAATTCAATTATCTTTAGAAAATTTACAATCCAATTTTAGAACATTGTCATCTCCTTAAAGGTGCCTCCTTCATGACCATTTGCAATCGATCCCTGTCCCCACACTCAGCCCCAGGCAACCACTAATCTGCTTTGTTCCTGGCAGCATTAATAAAAATAGCCAAAAAGTGTAAATAATCCAAATGTTCATCAACTGGCGACTAGATAAACTTGCTATATTCATACAAAAGAATACAATTCAGCAGAGACAAATAACCGAGACACAAACAGAAAACTGGAATACTAATACAAGCTACATAACATGGGTGGACCTCAGACAACATTAGACACACATTGTGCTAAGTGAGAGAAGTCAGATGCGAAAGACCCTGCGTTATAGAATTCCACTTCATGAAATGTTCAGAAAAGACAAATCTAAAGTCGATTTTTATTGTAGTTTCCCATCAGGCAGCTACTTCTACTTTCTGTTTTAGGAGCCTGAACTTCTCCTGTGCCTTGGACGCTTTGGGCTAATTCTCTTTAAAATAAGCATAGCTCATTTGTCACTGTGTGGATTTGCATTGCCACTTTGTTTACTAAGGAAAGCAATTCAGAAGCCAGGAAGGAGATGGTGGCTTTTCTTGAGCCACATTCAAAAGAGAAACCATCCTCTGGCTCATGAGTCTTCTACCTGCCTCTTGTTTGATTCACTCCTCCAGGGTGCATTTGGAACCAAACTCTAGTTTTACTATGTTGGAGAATATGTACAGCGTCTGCCGAGACCTGGTGGCGGGCGGGAATGTTTAAGCCGATCATTTGTTTTAAACACAAGCCATTTGTAATTCGTGATTCATCTATTGCTAGAAGGTACTTGGCATCCTTTACATATACCGTGACTCAAACTGTGACAAGAGTCGTGGCTCGGAAGGCAAAAAAATAATCGGAGTTTTGTTCATCAGAATTATCACACATTCCACGTTTTTGGAAAGGAAGATAATACCATCTTAGCCTATTTAAGACCAGCATCCTAGAAGGAGGGCTGGTGTGCTGACGGAAGCAAAATGAAGACCAGCCAAAAAATTAATGTTTTAAAAATGAGCAGGGAAATAAATGTCTCCCAGACTTCTGTGGTTATTTTTATGGATCTCATTTCTTTTTTCTTTTTTGCATTTTTTTTCTGTTTAGAAACTATTATATACTAATCAAGAAAAAGTTGGAAAATAGAAAAAAATATATATGTAAGAAAACAAATCCTCTTGTAATTCCCACTATCTAGAAACTTGCTCTCATTTGGTGGGTCCCCTTTGCACTTTTTTTTCCTATGTGTATGTGAGTACTCAGATACTTAATTGGGCTCAAACTGTGTATATTACTATGCCCTGCTATTGTCACTTGACATTTTATTGTAGACATTTTTCTCCATGTCATTAAACATGCCTCAGGAAGATAAACTTTACGGTCTACAGTAGCTCCACACTTTTGGGAAGGCCATTACCCTTACCATCCCCCAACTGTTAGACACTGATACTGTTTTAGTATTTTCTTCCATCATAGTTAAAAGCTGCAATGAATATTTATGGGTAGAGATAGTTGAGCACATCTCCACCATTGACAGCTCTTAAAAGTAAAACAGTAAAATCTCAACCTTAGGACAGTTCTTAAAAGTAAAATAATTGGCTCAAGGTGTTACTGAAAGTTCAGCACTTGTCCCTGAGGCCGCCTCAGAAAAATGAGGACAAGTGGTTTGAGGAGAAGGAAAGGGAAGTTTATTAAATTGCTGGTAAATGAGGAGAATGTCAGACTCTCATCTCGAAGTACCATTGTCCTAACTATACTTAGAAATATAGAGATTTTAAAAGGGGGTTTTAGCTTCAGGGTATTGCTATTCAATTATAGTGGATGATTCTGATCAACCCCATCTCCAGGGAAGACAGCCTCGTGACCTCTGCCTGGACAGTTCTGTTGAACCATCTCCTGTGGTACAGGAATCAGACACTTTCCTGCCCTTCTGACCACTGGCCTTGGACAGGGATGCAGGTTTTAATTCCCAAAAAGAGTGTGTGGGGTAAAGAGACAGCTTGTAAAACAGATTACCCTTTTCAGGCTGTTCCCTTTGTTATAAAGGTGTAGACAATATGAAGGATTGAAGTTGTTGCTGTTGACTTCTCTACCTTATTAACTGTTAAGTAGTTCTGTGCTCTTACAAACAGTGAATAAGAACTGCCGTAGCACATAAACATATGTTGACCATTGGTACGGTGTTCATTGACTTTTGTTCAGAAAGTTGTCAGGAAAGTCTCTTCTTTGCCAAGTGGTGTGGTCTGGCTTTCATTGAAGCATGCACATAATAAAGTTGTTAAAATGGCCCTCCCTCTTTTAAAACATTTCTGCAACCACTATGAAGAATAATATTCAGAATATTTACGTGGACCAAACATAATGAACATCCCTGGAGAAGCTCTGGTTCACCTGCCCGCTCTCATGCTGCTGCTGAGATGCTCACGGCCCTTGGTAAGAGGTGCCTGTGCCTCTGCTTTTTCAGTTTCTAGTTATGGGTCTTGCCATAGGTTTCTTCTGGGTCCTCATCTGTGGCCTTTTTGCTCATCATGGTGACCTCATAGGTGCTGGCGATATCGACAGGGCATCTTTTCAAGAGGGCTTAGAATCTTCCTTCTTTCCATCCATGAAATGATTCTCCAGTTAAGTCACTTTCCTTGCACAACATCAATAGGTGTTGCTTCTTTTAGGTGAGCTCTGTCTTATCGACATGCTCAGGGAACATAACTTTGTGTTTTTGTTTAGTAAGACACACTTCTCTGAAGCTAAACCTAAGTTGTAGAGATGTCAGGTTATTGCTAAATTAGTCCCCTAGTAGAGTGTCATAATATTAATACCCTCAAAGTATCACTAAAATGAAGTTAGGTATTACTTTTCAGGTAATATTATTGACAGTTCAAGTTGCACTCAGTATAGGATGGATGGATGGGTGAATAGATGGATAGATGGATGGATGAATGGATGAGTGGATGGATGGATGAATAGATGGATGGATGGATGGGTGGATGGATGGGTGGGTGGATGGATGGGTGGGTGGATGAGTGGATGGATGGATGAATAGATGGATGGATGGATGGGTGGATGGATGGGTGGCTGGATGGGTACATAGAAAAACAGATGTAGAGATGGATGGATGAATAGTAGTTTCTAGGTTCCACTACGTATATCATACTTTAGGCACTGAGAAGAAAATAGTTAAAAGTTGAGCCTATGAGTTTATGCCACCACCAGTTCCGTGAAACTTGAATTTTAATCACAGTTTTAGCAATGCTTATTCCCCTCAAATCATTGCTTTTCTTGCCTTACCAATTAGGGTTAGATGCAATGGTGATGTCAGTCATAGCTGCTGTTTGCTGTTAATTCTGGTGGAAATATCAAGTTCACTATTAAAGTCAATATTTAATGCACAATAAGAATCAAATGAAGAGAGTGATCCACACATATGCATTACTTCTTTAAAAAATTTTTTAATGACTAGGAATGTACCGTAGTATAGATGGTCCTTGAATTTAGTGCAATATATGTATCTCTGTCCTTTTGTGGACCAAAGCCTTTGGTCCTTTTGATAACGAGTCAGGCACAGGGCAGAGTGGTAGAGTGGTTACGGGAGAGGGCCCTGGAGTCAGCTTTCTGAATTCTAATGACAACTCTGCCCTTTGATGGTCCGGTGACCACAGATCATTGTTCCTCCTTCTGCATAGTAGAGATACGAACACTTGGAAGATGGTTTCGGTATGAGATTAAAGAATGCACTGTACCTAAATGCTGAACAGTGCTGTCCCACAGTGAATGCTAATGAAGGTTCCGTGGTAATGCGTATTATCTGTCATCATCGTCATTTTCACTATTATTAAATAGCAGTAGTTGGGATGGAATAGAAAGCAAGCGCCCAGGAAATATGGTGAGTTTGTAAGTTTTCTATCGATGCCCAAAATGATCACAAACTTGATGGCTTAACGCAACAGAAATTTATTCTCTCGCAGTTCTAGATGACAGAACTCTGAAGTGAGTGCCACTGGGCTGGAAGCAAGGTGTCAGCAGGGTCTCACTCCTCCAGGAAGTTCTAGAGCTCCACCTGTTCCTCTTCTAGCTTCTAGTGGCTGCTGGGCTTCATTGGCTTATAGCCTCATCCCTCCCTTCTATGCCTCCGTCTTCATGTGACCTTCTCCCTCCTGTAGGTATCAGATGTCCTCCCACTTCTCTGTAAGGACACTTGTGATTGCATTTAGCACCCATCTGGGTAATCCATGCTAATTGCCCCCTCTCAAGATCTTTAACTTAATTGTACTGGTGGAAATATCAATTGTACCTACAAAGACCCTTTTTCCTTATAAGTTAATATTTACAGGCTACAGGGATTAGGACCTGATATCTCTGGGTGGCTGTTATTCCACCTGATACTTGATTTTACATTTTACGAGAACGTGGGCCTGGACTCAAAGGTTTTATCATGCCGTGTATGTAACTGATGTCAGTATCGGTGGTGGTGGTGGGGTGTTTTCTGAATAGTGTCTTTTGTTTTCTGTGGGTTCATTGCCCTTTTCCCCCGTTAGTATTTTAGTAAAGCTTATTTTATGAGTAAAAATGCCTGCAGCCAAAAGCACTTATTGATCATCTTTGGAGCAATATGTAATATTTGTATCTCACTGAATCTTCATGCCGTATTTCAGGTTTTGCCTCTCTGTCGATTTTGAAATGATCTGTGATAATTCCATATTGGGAAGACCCAAGTCTTCTTTACTGACTTAATTTCTTCTTCTTGTTCCCTGAAAAGCCTTTCTTATCACCCCAGGGATTGCAGAAGGATGATTTTTCACTGATGAGGCATAATACAGTCAGTCGATGATATATTTGTTGTAAAAAAAACTCTCTTTCCATTGTAGTCCAAACTTAAATTTCCCTCTTGTTCATTTGCTTTCTGTATTTTTGAGTGCACTTAAAAATACATTTGCAGTCACAATTGCCTGGGTAAGTTATAAATCCTAGATATTAGAATTTTTATGCTTTAGAAATAATAAATGAGGGCTTACCAATTAAAGATAAAAAATTACTTGGCTGGGGATAGTAGAATATTTTATCAGTATTATTAAAATTTAAGGGCAGCTGAAATGCCACAGGAATCTTTGTACAACATTTTAGTTTAAAAAGTTGGCTTAGGGATGAGTTACATTCTTTTCTTCAATTTTACATCAAACAGGATATTATATAAATTTTTTAAAAAAGAGCAGAACTCTTGTTGAATCAAATACAGAGCTTTTCTCCAGTTGTAGCCATGTCATTTTTACCCTTTATATTTGGAAATCACTTTTTTTGTGCATCTTGGGTCTATAATAATTATAGTTGTCACCTTCTCGAACTAATGTTAATACCACACATGGAATAAATAACCTCATGTGATTTATTATAAATCCAAGGATTTTTTAAAGCATCCATATTTAATTATCGGCACATCTGCTATCTATGTGTAAGAGTATAATTCATGGATAATCACAATAGATTTTTTTAGTCTAATTTTTGTTTTTCTCTATTTTCTTCATTTTTTTTTTTAAGTTCATTGTTCTTCACAGCTCTCTGCTGCTCTGGGTTTTTTCTCTGTAGGTCATTGTGACTTCTTCGCAGCATCATCACAATTCTCGGTAGCTTCATAAATAACCTCTCTGGAAACTGATGATTGCTAGAGAAGAGCACAGGATTTTAGGTAGGCCCTAAAAATATATGTACATAAAATAAAATAAAAGATCGCCTTCTCAAAAGATGATCCCATTAGGAGAGGCAGAATTCTGTATCCTGCACAAACACAATTGCAGCCTAAGCAGTGAGCATTTTTAAGCAGTCATTTGTGAAATGATGTGGACTTAATGGCAGATTAAAACAACTACCTGCTGGGCTGTTTCAAAAAACAAAACCCTCCAATTAAGATGGATCCATGAGAATGTGAAATCAATCCACCGTGACACTGAGCACTTTCTATGTGAGGACACTCCGCTAGGGATGTGAAAGGGGAACAGAAGAGTCGGATATCTTCTCCGTGCTTGAGAACTGCAGCATCTAGAGCAGTGGTTTTCCATAAGGGGCAGTTTTGCATCCCGGCAGACATCTGACCATGTCTGGAGACGTTTTTAGTTGTCGCAACTATTGAACGGTATACTGGCATCCAGTGGGTGGAGTCCAGAGGTGGTGCTAAACATTTTGCAGTGCACAGGACAGGTTTCCCTGCAAAGAACTATCTGGCCCCAAACGTTAGTAGCGTTGAAGTTGCCAAATGCTGGTGCAGAGAAAGCGGAAAAGCACATGTAGAAAGAGTTTCGCTATTTCAAGGCAGTCGTGATAGGGACCAGCATATTTATAGGGGTCCAGAGGAAGGAAGATATTCTTGTGGGTTATGTTGAGGTGGATGTGAAAGTCAGACCTCATGCTTGGAGTTAGGAAAGTTGATTTGCCTTGGAGATGGGCAGAGAGAAAGCGTGAGGGCATTTCACATAGAGAAATGGCAACACAAGAATGAGCCTCATTTCTTAACTGAGAGTCTGGAGCACACGGACTCTGAGCAGTCAGACCAGAAACGCGCCGTCACATGTGGTCTCGCATACAGGTCTCATGTCAGCCTCGGGGCAACCGCTTCCTTGCGGGTCACTCAGTAGTCCGGTCTTGCCAGAACTAACTCTGGGGTAAACCGGATGGGTTTATCTCCCTGAAGCCCTTGAACAGCAAACGGACGTCACCGGATACGTGGAGTGGGCTGCGAAGCCACCCAAACCTTTGAAATGGAGTTTCCAAGAAAATTCTTCACCCCACGTCTATGCACTTTGTTGGCACATTTATTAAAAGGATATTAAGCGTATAATTGAATCTTCGCACAGGGCTGTCCCGTGGCAGTTATAGGGCAAAGCCCGTGACCGTGGCTTTTGACAAACACCTCTTCTAAATAAATCGGATATTTCTCATATCGGCCATTGGTGGTGACAGGCAGGGAAAAGTATTTTGAGGAGTTTAATTTGGGGCAATATGCAGAATGATTTGGAATGAGAAGAAACAAGACAGGAAGACCTTTTTAATTACTTGGGTACAGGCGGTGGGATCAGAAATCGAGGCATGTTAGAGGTGTGATTATTAAAGGATCAGTACGATCTAATCTCCCTCATCTTCCATTAAGTGATTGGACAAAAGGGGATCCATCTATGGATGGACAGAAATAATCACGTAAAATATCTGCCCAGGGGGAAGTGGTTTTGAACTTAAGAGTTATATGCTAAAGGTGTGATTATTAAAGCCTCAGTAAAATCTAATCTCTTTCATTTTCCATTAACTGATTTAATAAAAAAAGTAGTTAACATTATGGATTGAAGGGAATAATTCACATAAAACACTTGGCCCAGAGGAGGAGTGGTTTTGCAACCACTAACTGGTGTTTTCCACTGCTGCCAAGAGCTGGCTGGTGCAGATTCACCTTTGAATTCTTCATTACCGTGAAGATGATAATAAATTCCATGGACTTCCAGAACTTGTGGGGACTTCCACACCCATAAGGATTATATGACATAATGCAGTACATGTAAACATTGAGAATGTTGCCTGGAATCTGATAAGTGCTCCATAAATGAATGTAATAAATATTACTTATAATGTTTATCCAGTATGTGAATTCCAATAGAGAAATTAAAGTTAACCTCGGCATGTTGAGTATATATCATTTGAGTAATAAAAGTGCATGAAGGAAGACATATATAGAGTAAGTTTTGAGGTGAGAGGTGGAGTGGACCCAATTTTACATGTCCAGAGTTTTATATTAAAAAAGCACATATCAAAGCAAAATGCTTAGCAGGCATTTGAAGAATGCAACATCTGAGAGACCAAATCTGTGTAGAGTGAGAATTCGAGTAAGAAAGAGTAGCAGAAAGTTGCCACATCTACTTTTTAAGTCTGTATCATTTATTTTGTGTTTTTCTAACTTCACTGGGGTCTAGGAGTGGCCATGAAATCCAATTGCAGCCAATGCAAATGTATCGGTCAGAGATTGCCACCACGGTGCTGCGTAACAAACTACCACAAAATATAGTTGCTTAGATGTTTTTCTTACTGGTGGATCCATGAGTTAGCAGCAATGTGAGTGCGACGTGGCTAGTGCTACTGGATGGCAGACTCCTAGCTGCAAGATGAGTTCAGATCTGCCCCACGTGTCTTTCATCCTCCTGGGACCAGAGACTTCCTTGAGCATGTTCTTCTCATGGTGAATTAGATACACCTGAGTGCAAGGCCAATTGTGAAAGCACCTTTTAAGCTTCTGTGCACACCACATCCTCTACCGCCTCGTTGGCCAAAGCATGTTATATGGCCAAACCCAAGGTCAAGCATCAACACGGCCACTGTGAGACCAAGGTAGGGGCGTGATTTTGAATACTGCTTTAGAACAGTGAGAATCAGGACCAATGATTCGCTTTACCACAGAGACATAAATGGAAACTTACTGGGCAGAGGCGATTTGGGGGAAAGCTTGTGTGTTTATGAAAAATGAGACAGAAGCCACTGGCACGACTTCCTGGCCCTTTCTCAAGCCTCCTGTGTGGATCTGTGGATGGGATCGTGGCAGCCATCGCGTGGTCATGTTGCGAAGGCCAGGCGCAGCACGGAGACACAGCCATAATGCTGTCCAGCCATGGAAGCAAGGGCAGAAACTGCTGTCTCCGGATTTATTGACACCGAAGCCCGGAAGCTATGCGTTCTGTTATTCACAGTGGAAAGCGATAGTAAGGACACGGTACGGGTACCGGGGTGGGGGGAGAAGAGGAGGAATTGCAGCTGCACCGTGGGTTTCACCCACATTTGGAGAACCGGAGCTGCACAGTGCCTGGCGTGTAACATGCACTCTAGAAATGTTTGTTGTCTTGAATTGATTTGGAGTCAGAGAGGCTGTGTTCCCTGCTAGACTTTATATCTATTATTCCACCGCCAGGCCTTTCTCCTTTGCTCCCATCCCAGAGAAACCTGTATCACCACCGGCATAATAATGACATTTTATTATCACGATCTGAAACCCTAGGGTGGATCTCCAGCTGTTCTAAATAGAGCAGGTTTCTGTCAAAGAGATTTCACTTAGGACTAAGCATGACTATTCAAACCATTGCCACCTGGGGAGAAAGTCTTTATTTACCATTCTTCCTGGTTGTCAGTCTCTAGCTAGGTATGTACTCATTATTTTTTTTCTGCCTTCATCTTCTCTCATATTCACACACACACAAAAAGTTTGTGTTGTTGCAGGATGATCCGATGTCAGCGAGGAAATTCTCCTCTCATTGGTCATTGAACAGTTAAATTCTTAGATCAATGTCATTTCCCTCTTATGCAGTTGGGAATAACATCGCATGCCATATTAAATTGTAGGACTGCCTTTGAAATTGAAGGCAGTGAGAAAATTTTAGTATGAGTATCATCTTTGTGTGTGTAGCTTTTTGCTTATTGCTTATGGTGTGATAAGGCACCAGTGGCTGCAGTTGTACTTGTAGTTGCTCATTGTTGTGAGGGGACATTGCCAGTTAGAATCTCAGTGGCACACAAGTTTTCTTGGGGAGAAATGTAATGGATGGGTCATTAACATTGCCTTTAGTTCAATCTTTCTGATACTGTTTTTTTTTTTTCAGACAAATAATGAGGACATTCTTCCCTTGTCTCTTGGCACCAAAACCCTTTGAAATGTATTTCAGAATCTATAATAGTTGGAGTGACTGACACGTAAGATTCTTGTGAAAAATACTTGGTATCCTGTAGGGTAGAAAGTCTGAATTTTAGAATTTCATTGCCCATTACAATTTAATAAATAAAAGTTAGGGAGGCTTGCATAGGCTTGCAAACTTTTTGTTTTCCCAGAGAAAAGCATGAGGCAAAAATTGATGTTTATTATCATGATAATTTTATAAAATAAAGTGAATTTAATCCACTAAAAATAGTAAGCATATCGTAATGGAGTGGCTTTTTTGTGGATTTGTGAATGTTGGCTGGCCCAAGGGGTGGACTGTAGTGGCAGTGTACGCATCTGCATAACATCCATTTCATTCCTCTGCCCTTGCATAGCAGCCAGGAGGCAAAAGAGTGCTGAGATGAATTCTGGGAGTAGCATCTTATTAATCTAAGGCAGTGGTCAGTAAATTTTTTCTATAAAGAGCCAAGTTTTTCATTCTGTGGGCCATCCAATCTCTTTTGCAACTAGTTATTGTTTCTTTACAAAATTTACTTACAAAGTTTATTTACAAAAATGGTCTGAGCTTGGATTTTGGGTCATAATTTTCCAATCCCCAATCTAAATGGCACATGATAATTCTTCAGGAACTCAAACCTCTGCCACCCCGAGCTGTGGCCCTCTTCTGGCCCACAGAGGTTGGTTTAGGAACAGGGAACTAACACAGTGTGCACTAAGGAGACATGAATGTCACTTTCTATAGGCAGATAATTAAAGTTTTCTTATTCTGGAGAGGGCCACAGGCAGATGCTTCCTTGCACTGTAGTGGAAATGTCCTTGCATGGGTGTGACAGCCTTAACTGCCGCAGCCATCTTATCACCTGCCTGGAAATGAAGCCAGTGCAGGTGAGGAAAGGATCAAAGTACAGAGAAACAGAGAAATTAAAGATCCGCTGGATGGTGCAAACACTGGAGTGTGCGGGGTTTACCGTTCTGTGAGCCAACAGATTTCGTAACTGTGTAGTCAGGTTCGAGTTGGGCTTCCTGTGATTGTATGTGTCTCAGCTGATGGAGGAGGAAACAGAACCCCTGGGAATAGATATTACTGGGGATTTAAAGAAGTGGGAAGCAGAATATAGATGAGAAGAGATCGGGCGACAGAGAAGGAGAGATCCTGGACCCTCTGCAGTAAAGGTATTGAGGTAATCTCCAGTGGCAGGTGCAAGAATCCCTTTCGAGAGCTAGGGTATCAAACATCTGATTTCAATTCATAGCGTGCATATCCACAATGCAAAAGCCTCCTGCAACTCCAGACTTTAGTAAAGTCTGATGCTGTCACCAAAGCTTTCTTGGTTGGAGTGGTTGCGGATAAAACAAGGCTAAGATGCTGAGTTCCATCCTTGGGTGAGCTAGACCAAGACGAAAGGGAACCCCCATGAGAAGGAAGGGTGAGAATTTAAGGGCTAGAGAATTAAAGTCTTAAATGACTTTAGGTGTGTAAATTCCTGGGAATTTGTGGATATCTTTGGAAGGACCCTAAAAACACGAAAAAATGCATGGCAATTACCTTTAAAGCTCAAAAGATAGTTCACCTTACTCCCCGTGTTAATTACATATTTAAAATGATTGGGAATAACAACTGTGTCTACCACGCAATGTGGGATCCCCTTTTGCTACGGTTTAAATATGTCTCCTCCATAATTCAGGTGTTGTCAATGTGATAGTATTAAAAGGTAGGGCCTTTAAGAGGTGACTGGCCATGAGGGGTCCTCCTTCATGAATGTGATTAAGGACCTTACAAAACAGGCTTCATACAGCATTCGGGTCTCTTGCCCTCCTGCCTTCTGCCATGTGAGGACACGGTGTTCCCACCCTCTGGAGAATGCAGCCTTCGCCAAACAGCTGAACATGCTGGCACCTTGATCTTGGACTTCCCAGCCTCCACAACTGTGAGGAATGCATTTCTGTTCTTTATCAATTACTCAGTTTCAGGTATTCTGTTACAGCAGCACAAAATGGACTAAGACACCTTCTACGAGGAGTAAGCTTTAAAATATTCAATAGCATTCGGATAAAAGACATAGGCAAGTTTTCTTTAAGAATTTTTTACATAGTCTGCTTTCCTTAATTATCTAGTTTCCTTCTTATCACCATGATTAAATATTTTCTTTTTCTTCTTCTTCTTCTTTTTTTTCTTTTCTCCTTTGTAGAGAAGTCTCACTCTTGCTCAGGCTGGTCTCAAACTTCTGGCCTTAAGCGATCCTCCCACCTCAGTCTCCCAAAGTGCTGGGATTACAGGTGTGAGCCACTGTGCCCTGCCTGAAATATTTTCTTCTAAACACATAGCGAGAACAGTAATTTAATTGGTGATAAGTCAAATATTTCTAGTAAGAACATAAGATGGATGCCTATAACTTTTGAATTAGCAGCTGTAAGTAATTTGTAAAATTTTTGGAGATAATTTTGGACTTTCAGAAGAGGTGCAAAGTAGTATAGAGAATTTCTGTACAGCCTTCACTTATCTCTGAATATTATCTCTGAATACTGTCACTTATCTCCTACATATCATAATACAGCAACAATCGAAACTAATAAATCCATACAGGACCATGCTGTTAACTGAAATGTATACTTCGTTAGGGCTTTACCAGTTTTTACTCTGACCCTTTTACTGTTTTCCCCTTCCAGGATCCAATTCATCATCCCATATTGTTTTTAGTTGTCATATCACCTTATGCCTTAGATCATTTGAGTTGCTGTAACAAAACACCTTAGGTTGGGCAGCTTTTAAACAACAGAAACTTATCTCTCACAGTTCTGGAGGCTGTGCTACTAATAGCCACTGCAGCCACCCCTCACTTTTTCGTGAAAGCATTTCTGGGGTATGAGGTTCGCGCTCTGGACGTAGGATGGGGGCCAGTGAAGAGCAGAGAGGAGGACAAGGAAGTCTGGTGTTGCCGTGTGAGACAGCTTGTTCCTCCTGCAAATTTCTTTTTTTTTTTTTAATTAGAACTGCTACACTTCATCTCACAGAAATGCATTTTGTAATTTTACATTCTACTTTATGATTTATCCACGTGTGTCCTAATATAGCAATGCACAGCGCCCCAATAAAAAATAAATCTTCACATTCTGCCAATGTATCGGGAGTGAGAGTGGGCACCAAGTTTGTCCTGGATCTCTGGGCACAGCCTTGCCAACCTACTCAAGTGTGTGCATCAGCTTAGCAAGAAGTTCAGCACACACAAGGCACATCTAGAAGGCGGGTCAAAATGTGGGGTTCTAGACTCTCCTTTGAGACAGAGGCTTCATGTGTCTGTGGTGGGCTTAGAGGCCACTGCACTCTGAAGAGGCCACATGGTGAGAATGATGTAAGCTCACTTGTCCATGTGGACCACCTCTAGTGCTCTGTGGACCACCTTTGGAGAAACACCATGCTGGATGATGATGTTTGAAATCCTCGGTCCAACCTCCTTCTCTTCACCTCAGGCCACTTCTTACACCCTAGCACGCCCCAGCCCCAGCCTCCATGGGTGACCTCCAGGACCTGCTGCTTTGGCCTTCCATTCTTGGTGTGTCTGACAACGTTGTCCCATTGGCTTGTGTATGTTCCCACCTTGTCCAGGGAAGTGTCGCTGCCCAAGCTTGTAAGGTCAACTCAGTGGTGCGTATCCTTCCCTGTGGGCACTGAACAGAGTGGTGGTTTCCATGGTGGGGCGCTCTTGAGGTCAAGGGTGCCTGGGGCCAGTCTACCTCCTAACATTTACTAGCTGTGTGAATTTGAACAAGTTCATTGATCTCTCTCAGATTATTTCCTCCTCCGTAAAAAAACAAAACAAAAAACAAGGGGATGTTTTATAGGATGACTGTGGGATTAAATGAGACAATACCTATAATACGCCCAGGATGGAGTTAATACCCAATTCATGTTTTTATTATTTTTAAATAATTTTATTTACTTGATTTCTTCATCTGCTAGTCTGTGAGCTTCTTGATAGTGAGGAAGACTGCTCAATAATTTGTGTGTCTTTATTACTTATCACAGAGCCTAGTGTCTAAAAGGTACACACACACACACACACACACACACATATGCATACACACCTACGTTTTTAAAGGAGCTCTCTACATACTGGAAATTTTTGATTCGACAAATGAATTTTAAGAATTCCCTAATCCTTTTCCTTGCTGTTTTCACCGTTTTTCTCATTGGAGTTAATCTCTGAAGACATAATACCCTGCTTCGAAGCCACTTTCCCACATTCGCTGTCCATGGCACCCAGGCTCACAACATCCACTCTCCATTAATGACTGAGAGCGGGTGGTGATGCGCTGAGTCAGCAGCCCGGGCTCACTGGCTCTTCCCTCGCTGGAGAGGGGAGAGTAACTCTATCTTTTCAGTTAATGGAAAGAAAAGGCCAAGGGACCCTTGTTTTTCATTCTGCAGGATTGCAGAAAGTGATCTGTGTGGCTGTGTATGTGTGTGTGTGTGTATATAAAAATATCCTCTCTGATTAAAGCATCAAAAGCTACTGCCAATAAACTTCAGGATAAGTAAATGAGCTATTAGTTAAAAATACTGAAAAAAACACAGATAGAAAAATAAAGCTGTTTTTCATCAGTCCTCAAAAAATAACTATTGGAAATATGTAAACCATTGTTTTTCCTTAGAGAATACTAGCATTAGTAACACACGTATGGCTACTGGAAAAATCTTTGCTATGACTTACAGAGATACTTTAGAAGCACTATAAAATGGTAGGAGATTCCTCAAAAGGCCAAACATAGAATTACCATATGATCCAGCAATTCCATTCCTAGGAAGATACCCAAAGGAATTGAAGACAAGGAGTTGGACGGATTAGTGCGCCAATGTTTGTTGCAGCATTATTTGCAATAGCCATGGGGTGAAAATAACCTAAAAGTCCGTTCATGGGTGATGGATAAACAAGATACGGGGTTAACAGACAACGGAAAATTATTCATCCACAAAATGAGATGAAGTTCTGACATGCGCTAGAGCATGGCCGAGCCTTAAAAATGTTATGTTAAGTGAAATAAACTGATATAAAAGAACAAATATTATATGATTCCACTTCTAGGAGGCAATAAAAGAGTCAAATTCATAGAGACAGAAAGTAGAACAGAGGTCACCAGGGGTTGGGGTGGGAGCAACAGAGTTATTGTTTGAAGAGTACAGAGTATCAGTGTGGGGGCGTGATACAGTTAAAGAAAACCATAGCCGTGATGGATACGCAACATTGTCAAAGGATTAATACCAAGTGCCCCTGAACTCCACACTTAAAAATAGTAAAAAGGTAAATTTTATGTTAGGTATATTTTACCACAAGAAAAAATACAAGAAAAAAAGACTGAACAGCCAAAAAAAAAAAAAAAATTTGGAGGAGAAGCCAGGCTCTCCCTTGGTCATCAAGGTGAGTTCTCTTTATGAGATGCTCTGTGGTTTCCAGCTGCCCTTGAGCTGGGAAATGGGGACTCACAGGCCACCGCTGGCCCCTAGAGGTGTTTTGTTTGAATCATCATTGAAGTTTATATTATTTGTCAACATTTTAATATGAGGTATTTGGCATCAGAAACTAAAACTATTCATGTCATTCCCATTGCTCCTAAAAACCGGATGGTCCATCTATGCAGGCTCTGCATTCCCTTGTGCCAACCTGTGCCCTCTAAGGGAGCCTGTGCCACTTGGTCCCCTTGGGTGCCTGGGCCCCCTGGCTGCTTGGAGTGACAGCCCCAGCTGAAGGTTTTCACCCTGTCTCTGAGTGGATCTTGTCTTTGTACTGGGCTCTCAGAGGGATTTGATTATTGTTATGTAGATGAACCCACCTTGGTGGCCTCTGAGGATTGGCCCCTTGGTTGTTTATTTCTCACTACCTGTTAGCTCCAGAGCCCACTGTTGCCAAACTCAGTTGTTTTATGCTTCCAGTTATTTTTCAAATAATCCAAACACACTGATGTTTAGCCGTTTAGGACCTGCCTGCTTTGGGTACCTTGCAAAACCTCACCAGCGGTTACCCAGAGGTGAGATGGGGCCTTGGAGCTATAAGGTCCCCAGGTTGCTCCAACCCTTTGAGCTCTCTGGCCCAGAGACTCGCTACCAGCTGCTGAATACCGTCACCTAGACAGGTGACCCCTCCTGGGAGGAGTTTCCTGGCCACTCCCTATTCCCTTCTGGATCCGGCCTCTTCATAAACCCCATGGATGGGCTCATCATCCTGTCCAATCGCCACCCAGCAGAGCCTGCTGTTTATCACTGCCTCTTAAGCGCATGTCTTCTTCCTTGATCAGCTCCCAAACCCCTCAAATTCCCTATAATTATTGCCATATTTTTCCTTCTCTGATAGTACAGATATATCACTGGATATATCTGGATGGAGGACAGAGAATGAGAAAAAGTGAGTCTCCTTACGGAAGCCTCCCTCTCCCTGTGGAAGATACGAAAAGCGACAGAATAGGCTCTGAGGATACTTGTGTTTTTGGCCCCTGGGTAGGCCTTCCAAGAATCAGCCTCATTTCCGTTTGCACTTGGATATCTCGTGAGGGGCTTTAAACCGAGGCTAACACTTGAGTCGATAAACAACGTGAATGGCTGGATGGCAGGTGGCTGGAGTGGGCTGCTCAGTGGTGAAGGATTAGATTTGTGGGACGTGTGCACCCAGAGCAGATTTGACCGGGGTTCTGAATCCAAAGGGACAAGGCTGGAGGAGCTGGTCACAGTCAGAGGAGATGCGTACCTCACCTGGGTTCATGGTCCCGGTTGACCTGGCCTTGCAAGAAATAGGATAATGCAATTATCGTCCATGGCCAACTCGCTGTGGGACGTTCCCACAGATCGGTGGCAAAGGGTCGGTTGGCGATTTTCTTCCCCATTATGTTTTGAGATACACAAACCTTCCTACTGATACTGCTGGAGAGAGACTTTAAAAGGATTACGAGACTGTTATTTAAAAAGTGATTTCCAGTTAAGTAACTTTCAGCATTACGATGATAAAGCTATAAAAATGGGGAGCAGCCCTCCATAATAATTGCTTCCCAAGGAGCTTAGCGTGATTGTCTTATAAACAACTTTAACTTCGTTCTGTTTTTTCTCCCCCATGACAAATGAGAAAAGAATTCTGCGATTCATTGAACAGTCAGATTTTCAATATGGTGTTTACTTGCCTTTTCCATTCCTGCTTCAGCCAGGAAATCGAATACAAGGGATTAAGTACCCCGTTTGAGATGTAATGGAGAATTCCACAGAAAAAGGAAAGTTCACCAATAAATGAGAAAGACTTGATTCAGAGTTTCCGGATGGTACTTGAGAATGCCCACAGGTTGGGCACAGGTGACCTCACCTGCTCAGGCCAGTGGTGTCCGTCCTCCCTCACCTGCCTGCTGGTGCCATGAGATTCCTTTTCTGACAGTCCTCATAGCTAATAGCGGCCGTGCATCAAGCGTTTTCTGTGTGCCAGGTCCAGTGCTGCTTACCCATTATTTTATGTAAACTTTACGTGAAGTGTATACAAAAAGACAAAGATGGTAAAATAATGTGCCCGACATCACAGAGACACTGTGTGGTAGAATCAAGTTCAAACCGTCTTCCACAGGACTTCAGGCCACAATCGAAGTCAGCACGCGTACGCACTCCCAGAACGAGTCCTGCGGGCCTGCCTCCCTTTACTCGATAAGCACATTCGGGGTCTGGCTCCTCCGTGGGTTTCAACTAGAACAGGTTTTTGTTTCTTGGGCTTTTGTTGTTTTTCACCAGAGCTCTCCAAAGGCACAACATTCACTTAGTAGCTAGTCGACATGTGTGTCTGTCAAGGGTCTCCTAGGGACCAGGTGCTGAGCTAGGAGCTGGAGAAAGGAAGAGACACTAAAGACAATGCCCTGCCTGCGTGGAGTCTGCATTCTCAGGACAATCCGGATTGCAAAGAAGTGAACACTTCAGAAACAGGTTACACCTTCTGCCAGGTACTAGGGCAAAAATCAGCATGGATATGGACAGAAAACAGGAAAGAAGTGCCCTCTGAGATAGGATGGCCAGGGAAGACTCTGAAGATATGGTGCTTCTGTTCAAACCTGGAAAGAGGGAAGGGGCAGGCGTGCCAACAGCTATGGGAACAGCATTCTAGGAGAGGGAACAGCTAGTGCAAAGGGCTTGAGGTAGGAACAAGTTTGACCTCTCTGAGAAACCAAAAGGAGGCCAGTGTGGTTTGAATGGAGTAAGACCACCTTAGGTGAGAGTCAGTAGTTTGGCTCAAAAGAGCAGAACAAACATATTCGATCTCTCAGATTATTTTCTCTCTTTCACCTTCTAAAAACGTTTTTCCCCTGTTCCACCTCATTCAAGCACCTGTTCCAGTTGCCATTCATTTAAAAAATTGCTCTCTGTTGATTTGGGCCTTTTAATTCAAGCAATCTTTGAGCATTATATGCCAAGCCCTGGGGTAGGTGCGGCAGGGACTCGAGAGATGTGAAGTGATGTGTCTGTGGGCCCTAGAAACGCATAGCTTTGAATTCCGAAAGTGAAAATTAATTTGACCTTGCAGAAATGAGTGGCGGGTGCAGTGGTGGTAAACCTCTAAAGAAGATTCATGTGGGACCTTTTCAAATAATTCCATTCTCCAGTCAATTTTAAACCACCCTGCATTCTAGCAGGGACAGTTTATGGCTTTGTTCGCATCATAGATTTAGAAATCAAGACCTAAGAAAGGTCACACCATTAAATAAATGTTCAACACTCAGGCAGGGATGGGATGTTAATAACAAGTTCTCAGTCGAGTGACATTAACTGGCTACCTTTGTAACACCTTTGCTTTGCATTTGTAAAACCTAAAAATATTTTTGTCTCTATTTTTGATGATAAAAAAGGAAGTTTTTGACCTGAGCATTTTCTCACTGCAGAGAATTATATAAGGGAATCATGCACTGATTAATATTCCTGGGGGTACCAGAAATGGTTTATTTTATTTTATTTTATTTTTGAGACAGAATCTCACTCTGTCACCCAGGCTAGAGTGCAGTAGCATCATCATAGCTCACTGCAACTTCACAACTCCTGGGCTTAAGTGATCCTCCTGCCTTAGCCTCCTGAGTAGCTGGGTCTGCAGGCATGCACCATGATGCCTGGCTAATTTTTCTATTTTTCTCTCTTGCTCAGGTTGGTCTTGGACTCCTGAGCTCAAGCAATCCTTCTGCCTCAGCCTCCCAGAATGGTAGGATTATAGGCATGAGCCACTGCACCCAGCCCAGAAATGTATTTTAGGTCCTCTGAAGTCTAGTGTTGATCAAATTTTAATGTGTCTAAGGATAGTCTGGAGTCGTGCTGTCTAATAGAGTAGCCACTAGCCACATGTGGCTTCTGAACACTTGAAATGCGGCTGGATGAAATTGAGGAGCGCTCTACATTTCTACTTCATAGTACACACATGCTTTTGAAGACTTAGTATGAAAAAATAATGTAAAATATCTCAATAATTTTCATATGAATTACACAGTGAAATGAGAATCATTGGATATATTGGGTTAAATTCAATACATTATGAATTTAATTTTATTTGTTCATTTTCATTTTTTTAGAAAAAATGCAACTACTAGAAAATTTAAAATTCAGTATGGCTTACATAATGTTTTTATTGTACCGTATTACTCTAAAAAGATTTCTGGCCAGTAATCCTAGCACTCTGGGAGGCTGAGGCAGGAGGATTGCTTGAGGCCAGGAGTTTGAGACCAGCTCGAGTAACAAAGCGAGACCCCATCTCTACAAAAAATAGAAAATTAGCTGGGCATGATGGGACGTGCCTATGGTCCAAGCTACTTGGGAGGCTGAGGCAGGAGGATTGCTTGAGCCCAGGAGTTCAAGGTTGCAATGAGCTATGATGATGCCACTGTACTCTAGCCTGGGCAACAGAGGAGACTCTGTCCCAAAAAGAAAAAAAATGGGCCGAAATAAATACATTTTCATATAAAAGACAGTGGAGGAAATTAAGGGACACAATCCAAGGTGAAAGGAAGTGATAATAGAAGGAAGCTCCTATCTGAAGAAGTAAAAATAGTTGAAATGGTAAATACCTTGGTAAATATGACTGTCTACAGGTAAATATGACTGTTTACTTCTCTTAATTTATTTGAAAGGTGACAATTTAAAAAATAATAATAAAATTTTATTATGGGGTTTGTTAAGTGTGTCAATGTAAAATCTATGACAACTAAAATGCAAATGTGTGATGTGACGTGGGAAATAAAATCTTATTGTAATAATATTATGGTTTTTATATTTTAACGGAAGCCACATAATAGGAACTCTAAGAGACTGTGATAAGTTATGGATACATATTGTTTTTCCTGCAACAATGATTTAAAAAATGAATAGAGTATAGCTTAAGAAATAAAGGAATGTAAATATAATGCTAAAAATATTTTCTTAATTAAAAAGAAGTCAAGAAATGAGGAATAAAGTGAAAAGATTGAACTGGAAAACTAGAATACAAATGGAAAAATGTTTGCCTAAAATACAACCATACAAATAATTGCATCAAATGTAAGTGGACTAAACAGTCCACATAAAGGGCAGAGATTGTCAGACTAGATTAACACATTGACTACCACACTAGCAAAAAAATTGTTTTCCCCTGGGGCTATGGCATTTTATTAAAACAAAATGATCCTTTCGAATTTGTTATTTTTTATTGTTTTCTGTGTGTGAGTTATATGCAACACAATCCACGTTTTTAGAATTAAATCGTCAATATTAATTGTAACAGTAAGAACATCAACAAGTAAAAATTTCACGAACCAACTGCAGGGTTTTGCTTCATGTGGCCCCAGGATCAAAACTAGCCTGAGTTAGATACAATTCACATGGCAATCAGTGTGTTAAAAAGGCAAGAACCAGTTATTTGTTGATTGCAAGAGACTCACTTTAAATACAGATATACAGATTGATTGAAAATAAAAGGATGGAATACTGTATCCCATGTGAACAGCAAGTCTAAGAAAGCTGGTGTGTCTGTAGTACAGTCAGACAAAGTAGACTTCAGGACAAGGAGTACTACCAGAAGGGAAAAAAGACATTTCATAATGAGAAAATGGATGATTCATGAGGAAGATATGACAACCCTAAATATATATGCCACTAATAAATAGCTGCAAAATACATGAAGCAGAAGTTGAAAAACTAAAGCAAGTAATAGACAAATCTGCAACCATAGTTTCAGACACATTTGCAATCAAACTTTCTCTAGTATAAAACTAGATTAGCAGTGATGCATGCACTGATGTGGGCAAATCTCATATACATCATGCAAACGTAGAGTCTAGACACAGAAGCGTATGTGCTATACGTTTTCATTTTATATGATGTTCAAGAATAGACAAGACAAATTAATGTTGAGAGAGTTCAGAACGGTCATTGCCTTTTAGGAGTTTGGGGCCTCACTGGGAAGGGACACCGGAGAACTACGTGAGGTGATAGAAACGCTCTACCTTTGATTGATGTGTTGTTATACAGGTGTTCATGTTTACCAAAACTCTTCAAATCTTTGTGAGCCTAAGACCTGTGCATTGCAGTGTAAGCACATTCTATCTCAATTTATAAAAACATCACCTTAAAAAGAATACCCTAAAGGAGAGGTCAGCAAACCCTGGCCTGGGGCCACCATCCGTTCCGCCACCTGTTTTTATAGATAAAATGTGATTGGTATCCTGCCATACTGATTTATCTACATATCGTCTATGGCCACGTTGGCACCACAGTAACACAGCTAAGTAGCTGAGGTAGAGACTGTATAGCAGGCGAAGCCTAAAATGTTTATTATCTGGCTCTTTCTAGAAAGTTTGCTAACCCTGGCTCCAGAGTCATTGTTTAAATGCAGCTTCTGAAATACACCCTGGGAGATTCTGGTCCAAAACATCTGGAGCAGAGGGCAGGATCTACAATCTAGTCCACTCCCCAGATGACAGGAAAGTAGATGAAACTGGGTGGACAGAGGGTACTGAACACTGAATGGCGTCTTTCAGATTGACCAGATCACCATGTAGCTGCTCTCTTCGGTCCTACACTTATTTTACTGACGAATCTAATTGAATCGCGCTGGAGTTATCAAACCCCTTCCCTCCTCGCTAGCCTTCTGTGGAAAGTGAGAAAAGTTCATTCTCACCGTGCTTATGTAATCACCCCTCATAAATGCAGACAGGCTGCCATGTGCCGGCATCGTTAACACATTCTGCAGCCGCTCTCTGGCTCTCTGTAGGCGGTTGTTTGAGAGGTTAAAGATAGGATGAAGGAAAAATTCACAAAACGCTTTCTGTGCACGTCTAGCGGATAATGACACTTAAGAAGCTTTGCTTAAAACTGATCTGGCTTCATGATGATTTGAGCTTGCTCTTTAATTAGTTTTTAGGAGCATATATTGTTTAGTATGATTATTTTATTTTTGCCAAATAGAAGCTTAACACGCTTTAGTTCACCAAGGAGCCAGATGTACTTTATAGTAGTTTTTTTTTTTATTTATTTATTTTTTATTTCAGCATAATATGGGGGTACAGATGTTTAGGTTACGTGTGTTGCCCTTGCTCCCCTCCCCCCCTCAGTCCAGGTTTCAAATATGTCCATCCCATTGCGTGGTGCACATTGCACTCTTTGTGTACACATATACCCGTCCCCTCCTCCCTCCTCCCC
>CAUYSK010000621.1:0-49304 GCA_963575035.1 Avahi laniger | reverse complement strand
AGTGATGGAGGATAACACTGACTCATATCAAGACAGGATACATGCTGATTTGTGAGAGTACTATTTGGAAAACTATGATGCATGACATATCTCAATGAATGAGTGTTGTTTTACCAAAAGTTATATATGCTGTTAAAATTTTGTCACATTTCATTCATATTTAGGCTGGAATTATCTTTAGTTTAAGAATTGCTTCGAATTCATTTTTAGTTTCAACTTGATTTGGACATACAGCCATTGAGAAAGTGACATATACTTTGAACACTAATACAAATTAAAGACAAAGATGTTTTCCATCTTCACCAAAGTTCCTGTCCTTTAGTAGATGTACAGTTATGACCCAACCTACTTTTCAGCTTTATGTTACTTCCGAGAGAAATTCTCAGAAGGAGTAAGTTTCCCATGTAATAGATCTTAACTTAAAAGTATAATCCTCTTCCTGATGTCTGAAATTTATCAACTGAAGAATCATTTGTGTTGAAACAAACTTATAAAAAGGTACTATCCTGCATATAGAATAAGGATGTAGAAAGGTAACTCAGAAAAATTCTGATTATTTGGAATATTTGGTTAAAGACAGCCAGCCAGCTGTCTTTAAAGATGAGAAATTTTCCTCATCTTTCCTCTTCTCCTCCTATACCAAATAGCTCCTTCCACCTAGACCCTAGAAAATCATATTCGTTGGTTTCTAGGACCACAGTTTTATATACATTAAATGAACCTGAATATATAACCATCTTCAGAGCATTTAAAATATTGTTTCAATGGAAAAATGGCAAACATACAATAAACGAAAATAATAAACTATTATGCTTTTGAACAGAAGACTATTATTTCAATGATGCAAACAGATTTCAGGATATATTTAGTTCTATTTGATTCCTGAAAACGTTCTATGTATTTGTTTTTATAAGGTAGGAGTTCATTAATTTGGAGAACAAATCTAGGCATCAAAATCTTTACTTGAAATAAATTTCAGATAGATAATAACAGTAACATACGCATATTATGACAAGGTGCATCTGGGAAATACATCTTTAAGAGACATGTGATAATGACATAATGAATGGTTCAGAAGTTTCTTTTTAGTATAGTTTTATTACATACAATTTTTTGACTTTTATAACATCAGCACGCAACAATTCAAATGAGGCTAGCCCCCAACAACATTTGTCAAAATTTATCAATATAAATTACACTTGTAGATTGTTTTGTTCATAATTAAGTGCATTTTGTATGATTTGGCTTGTACTTCTTTGTTTTTTTAATGTTATCTTTTCTTGAACAAGCATTAACTGTCAGTGAAATTAACACTGAAAATTCATTTTAATTATGTTGTTATGATTAGGTGGGAGTACCCAGTTGTTATGCTGGATATCTTTGCTTTGGCAGAATTACAATGAAGAAGTACTTAAGCTTCAGACACATCACTCAGGAGTCAAAAAGTCTGATTTTGTTCTCTCCTTATGTAAAACATTTTAGCAAAGAGATGCTAATTTAATTTTGATTCTTACTCATCTCCTTTCTATTTGGGATATACTGCTTCTGTAACTAAGTGAAAGTTTTCTGTGTATTATTATCCCTACTTCGTGAGGTGTTAGTTCGTCTAATTTATAATTTCTACTAATATGATGAATTACAGTGTAAAGTGGAGGAATAAGAAGAAATATGTACCAGGAGTCTGGAATCTTGGATGTATATTCCTCTTCTCCAACCTGTCATTCTGTTTATTCATAAGCAAAATGTTTAATTATGATAGCTAACAATATCTTGACTTAAAGGAGATAAAATTTGTAACAGAATTCTACAAATATGTCTTGGATGGCACATTTAAGCTACAATGCCATCTTGAGACAATTCTGAAGTCCAAGAAATGTTCGGTGATTGGGACAAATAATCTTACATAAGGACACTGGAAGTTTAAACAGCAGGTTTTGTTTCTTCTCTTTCTAGTTAACTGAATGGCAATGCCAGAGTAATGAATTGTACATGGCATACACGCAATAAATGTGCATTCAAGAAAGCAAGGCAAGAAGTAGGGTGAAAAAGGATTTTTTAAAAGGGCCAAGCAAGCAAACTTAGAAGTATCAACTAAGCTGATTTTGTCTCATTCTCTCTACGTATGAACATTGACTCTGAAACTTTTTGGAATGAAACTAATTGGGTCTAATAATATATATTATATCTATATCTCTATTTATCTGTCTGTACCTATTTTAAGTCTATGCTAGGTTTAATTGGCAATTAATTAGTGTTTGACCTTCAGTCACTGTAACTGAGTTAGTTTCTTTGTTCTCAATTTTGATACTTTAGAATCATATTTGTTCAGAACAAAAGTAATTCATTTGAAACTACTTTACTATATGAAGTGAAAAAGGCCAAAGAGAGTCATCCATAATTCTTCATTAGTCAGTGACTACTTCTCTAAGCATCTCTTAAAATGTCAAAGCTACATGGAAGTGAGACAATACTTTTGCTTTTTCCCATACAATTTAAATAATTCTAAAATCAATGGCAAAATTTAATAAAACTATAAAAGTACCTAATGCAAGGTGATCTGATTCAATTAAAGAATGCTGATGTAAAAAAATACTTCAGAGTGACACAATTATTTGAACTTTGAAAATCGTGTGTTCCAAAGTAAACAGAAGAAAAGTGATAGGAAGCATTCAGTATTTAAAATGATATTAATACATGTTAAATCTGTCTGATATACCGTGAGTTCACTTATTCTACCAAGATTTAGTTTCTCTCATAAAAGTGAATGTAATAAAATTCTAAAATTAGGAAAACCACGAGCATATATGGGCTTCAGTCATTTATTCAGACTATGAAATTTTAGTTCATATTAGGATAGTTTTTTTTGTTGTAAATAATAAATATTAATAAAGCAAGATTAATACAATTTTATAATGCTTAAAGTAGAAATATATTGAAGAGAAATGTATATTCAAGAAATGTTTTTAACTGTTTTTATCTGCTATTATTAATTCTTCATATTTTTATCTTCCCTTCTATCCACAAGTAGAGTTTTTAATAGGAAAGAGTTCTTCATGTTCCAAGAAATGGAGTATAAAATTAGTGAATAATAGTAAGCACAAAAGAACAGCCCAATACAGTTTCCCTCTGAGTATATAAGCAAGAAATAATAAAAAATAGTTATGAAGTCAAAAAGAAATATGTTCGTTCCCAAAGGCAAATAAATATGTATTGCAAAGTAGAATATAATATAAAAGCTGAAAAGTAATATTATATCCCAGCCTGAAATATTAATTGAATGTCTCAACACACATTTATTAATGAAACTAACAGATTTTTTAATTAAAGTTAAGAATAAGGTAACTGTAATGATGTAGCTGCTGCACAGAAAAATTGAAATAGAAGAAATCTAAGGGAAAGAAACCAAATTGTTTATAAACAACAGTCTTTATAAGAATTATATACTTCTTGCATTTTATATCTCTATTTTAGTATTCTACTAAATATATTTTTCTTTCAATTTTAAATGGAATGCTAGAATATATTGGTCACACAGAAAAAATAATATAATAAAATTTTGAAATCTATTAATATTTGAAGAGCCAAAATAAGGAGGCAATTAATAGCTTTTCCTCTAATATCTGCAGCAAGACAAGGATGCTCACTTTCACCACTTGTATTCAACATAATACTGGAAGTCTTAGCCAGAGTAATTAAGAAAGAGAAAGAAATTAAGGGCATCTGTGTTGGAGAAAAGGAAGTCAAATTGTCTCTGTTTGCAGATGACATAATATTATATCTAGAAGAAAAACTAAAGACTTCACCAAAAACCATTAGAACTGATAAACAAATTCAGTAAAGGCACAGGATACAAAATCAACATACAAAAGTCAGTAGATTTCTACATGCCAACAGTAAACAATCTGAAAAAGAAATCAAGAATGCAATCCCATTTACAACACCTATAAAAAAAATACCTAGGACTAAATTTAACCAAGGAGGTGAAATGCCTCTATGGGAAAACTGCAAAACACTGATGAAAAAAATTGAAGAGAACACAAAAAAATGAAAAAGAAAAGATATCTTATGTTCATAGATTGGTAGAAGTAATATTAAAATGTTCATACTACCCAAAACGATCTACATATTAAATGCAATCCTTATCGAAATACCAAGGACATTCTTCTCAGAAATAGAAAAAACATGATAGAATTCATGTATAACTACAAAGGCCCTAAATAGCCAAAGAAATCCTGAGAAAAAAAATAGTACCAACAACAGCAACAAAAAACTTGAGTTATCACAATGCTTGGTTTCAAAAGTACTACAAATCTATAGTAATTAAAACAGCATGATACTGGCATAAAAACAAACACATAGGCCAATGAAACAGAATAGAGAATCCAGAAATAAATCCACATATTTTCAGCCAACTGATTTTTGACACAGGTTCCAAGAACACACATTGGAACAATTCCAAGAACAACCTCTTCAATAAATGGTGCTGTGAAAACTGGGTATCTATATGTAGAAGTATGAAACTAGACCCTTATCCTCTACCACATACAAAATGAACTCCAAAAAAAAAAAAAAGATTTAAATGTAAGATCTAAAAATATAAAACTACTAAAAGAAAAAAAGGGGAAATGCTTCAGGATATTGGCCTAGGCAAAGATTTTGTGGATAAGATCTCAAAAGCATAGGCAACAAAAGCAAAAATAGACAGGATTATATCAAACTAAAAAGCTTCTGCACAGCAAAGGAAATAATCAACAAAGAAGAGACAATCTCCAGAATGGGAGAGAACATTTACACATTATCCATCTGAAAAAAGATTACTATCTATAATATGTAAGGAATTCAAACAATTCATCAGCAAAAATAAGACATGATCTGATTTAAAAATGAGCAAATGATCGAAATAGCTCTCAAAAGAAGACATACAAATGGCCAACAGCTATATATATCCGTAATCATTAGGAAATACAAATCAAAACCACAATGAGATATCATCTCACCCCAGTTAAAATGGTTATAATGAAAAGGACAAAAATAATAAACATGGGTAAGGATACAAGAAAGAGGAATTCTTATACATGGTTGGTAGAAGTGTAAATTAGTATAGCTCATATGGAAAACAGTATGGATGGTCCTTATAAAACTAAAAATAGAACTACTATATGATCCAGCAATCCCATTGCTAGATAAATATCAAAAAGAAAGAATATCAGTTTGTTGAAGAGATATGTGCACTCCAATGTTCATAATAACCAAGGTGATGGAATCAATTTGAGTGTCCATCAATGGATGAAAGGATTTAAAAATGTGGCATATATACACAATTGATTATTTAAGCATCAAAAAGAATGAAATCCTGTCATTTGCAACAACACAGATGAGCCTGGAGGACATTAAGTTAGATGAAATAAGCCAGGCACAGAAAGACAAATACCACATGTTTTCAGTCACATGGGTGGTAAAAAAGTTGATCTCACAGAATTCGAGAGTAGAATAGTGATTACCAGAGGCTGGGAAAGGCAGAGGGGGAGGGAAGATAAGAAGTTGGTTAATAGGTACAGAGATAGATTTAGATAAGAAAAATAGGTTCTAGTGTTCTATAACATAGTAGGGTGACGATAGTTAACAATAATTTATTGTATATTTCAAAATAGCTAGATGAAAGGGTTTTGAATGTTTTCCAAACAAAGAAATGATAAATATTTGAGCCGATGGATATGCCAATGATTCCGATTTGGTCAATACACATTATACATGCATAGAAATATCACATGTACCCTGATATATGCATAATATGCTAATTAAAAATAAAAAATTAAAAAGATATAAATACAAAAGAAAGAAATCTAAGTATTAACAACAAAAAAATCTCCATTTTGTTATTACAACCAATTAAAGTAAATTGAGTATATTTGAAACTGAAAAAGCTATTTAAAATAATTTAAGTATATTTAAAGCTAAAAATTCACCCTAAGAAATAATTAAGCTTCCTTAGAATTAATTGTCCACTGCTTATGTACTAATAATGTTATAAAGTAAAAAAAAAATTCAATTATAAATTAGGAAACAATGATCTAATAGAGTAAAAACCCAACTTGGCTCTAATCAATGTTCCAATGGCAAAGAACAATTAACATGTACTTTCACCAGCTCCCACTTGTAAATAACTCACCTGGTTGGCAATCTGCCGAGCGAGGACATCCATCCTTGATCCTGATTCTGATATCAATTTAGCTGCATAGATCACATCAGTTGTATGTTTTAGTGGTCCTTTGCCCCTGAAATAAAAGAATATGTTAGTCACAATGCTTCACGAAAAAAAAAATCTCTCTCTATACCTATGTATCTGTACATATTCACATATATAAAAGATTTGCACCCCAAAGTACTGGCTATCAGTGTGACATGCTTTAGTATTGAACAGGCCCCAATTAGACTCCAGTATTAAATGAAAAAATTTTTTTAAAAATTGCAGATCTGTTGTGTTAAGATTCAGGAAATACCACAAAGAAGATAAACTTCTTTTGATCTTCATTCCCAAGTGTTTATTATAATAAAACTCAGTGTAGAGATACTCTTGGTGAATCTCGATAACTCAAGGCAAAGGAACTGATTCTAGGGGAAAACATAACTTTTGGACATTGTATACATCCACCAGTGCATTTTGATCAGCAGGGCCACTTTCAAAGTTCCTCTTTTTTTTTTTTGAAGTTACCAGTTTTGTTTTGTTTTTTTTTTAATTTATTGGTTTGTAATATTTGTACATTTTATGGAGCACATGTAATATTTTGTTGCATTCATAGAATGTGTAATGATCAATTCAGGGTACCCATCATATTGAGTATCATTTCTATAATACATGTTGGGAACATTTCAAGTTGTCCCTTCTAGTTACTATAAAATATATTAAATACAAATATTGTTGCTAACTATAGTCATCCTAGTCTGCTTTCAAATATTAGAATTTATTCCTTCTATCCAACTGTGTGTTTATAGCCATTAACCAATCTCTCTTTATCCCCCACCCACTCAACACACACAAACCGTTCCCAGCTTCTGGCAACTATCATTTTATTCTACCTGCATAAGATCAACTTTTCTATTAATAGCTCTCACACATAAGTGAGAACATGAGATATTTGTCTTTTTGTATTTGGTTTGTTTAACATAAAATAATGAGCTCCAGTTCTATCCATGTTGCTGCCAATGATAGGATTTCATTCGTTTTTATGGCTGAGCAGTATTTCATTGTGTATATATACTACATTTTCTTTATATTTTTGTCCGTTGATAGACACTTAAGTTGATTTTATATCTTTTCTGTTGTGAATGGTACTACAATAAATATGAATATTTAGGTATCCCTTTGATACACCAATTTCCTTTTCTTTGGAAAATACCCAATCTTGGATTTCTGGATTATAAGGTAGTTCTATTTTTAGTTTTTTGAGAATTCTCCATATTTCTTCCATAGTGGCTATATTAATTTACATTCCCCAGTCAACAGTGCATGAGTTTCCTTTTCTCTGCATCCTTGCCAGCATCTGTTTTTTTCTTTTTTCATTTTTATTTTATTTTAATTAATTAATTTATTTATTTGTATTTCAGAATATTTATGGGGGTACAAACATTTTGGTTACATATATTGCCTTTGCCTCGCCCAAGCCAGAGCTACAAATGTGCCCATCCCCCATACAGTGTGTTCTGCACCCATTAGTTGTAAGTTTACCCATCCCCACCACACCCTTCCCACCCACTCGGCACCCGATGAATATTACTTCCATGTGAGCACCTAAATATTGCTCAGTTATTACCAATTTGATGGCAAGTACATGTGTTGCTTGTTCTTCCATTCTTGTGATACTTCACTTCGAAGGATGGGCTCTAGCTTCACCCAGGATAATATAAGAGCAATTCTGACTGGGGTAAGAAAGTATCTCACTGTGTTTTTGATTTGCATTCCCCTGATTATTAGTGATGTTAGGTATTTTTTATATACCTCTTGGCCATTGGGGATTGCAAGCTAACAGTGGCTAATCCATATTCACAGCTTGATTAGGCAAGAAAACATTCAGTCGAGGTACAGAGACGTGTACTAGGTACCTTTTTTATGATCTTATTACTTTGATCTTGTTTGCCTACTCCTCAGTTCAGCCACTTCAACATCATTATTTGGACATGAGAGAAGGGAACAAAAAGGATGGGAAGTCTAAACTCAGAGAGCCCCAGAAAGTGAGTGAGGCCTTTGAGTACACACCATTCACGTATTCTTCCTTACATGGCTGATTTTTGCCCCTCTCTGTTTTCCCTGAATCTGTTTACTTGCTGTTGAGCAGTTTCCCTTTTCCTGGAGTAAAAGTAAAAGGCTGTATATCACAGCAGTTGAGTATGATCCAGAGTCATACTATGTTGGACTATTTCCCCAGAACAGACCACTTCTTACTATCGATGCAAATCAAACTAGATAAATCATTTTGTGCCTCAGGTTCCTCAGGGGTAACAGTAGCACTTACCACTTAGAGTCATTCTAAGGATTACATGAGTTAATTGCTGCAAAATGCTCATGATATTGCTTCAAACAAAGTAAGCATTCAAAAATATAAGTTGTTACTTTAATACAATTTTCATTTCTAATGTCATGGAATAAAGGTTGGATTGATTTCAGGATTTTGCAAGGTAAGATAAAAACAAAGAAGTGCACTTCTTATGTTTTTGGATCAACTTTCCATTTGTTCCTTGAGTGACTGAATATTTTGGTACAAGAGCAGCATTATGCAGAGTAAAATGGATATTGCCTTTGACACATTACTGTGAAAGGGTAGTGAAACACCCCCCTATCTAAATCTTTTTACTGGGAGCTCCACTCTTTAAAGATGTGCCGCTGGACAGGGATATGAGAAGGACGTATTTTCTATCTCCTCTTTCCTAAGAAAATAGACAGATGATTACCTGAATGAAAGTAGCTCTTCCTTCCACTTAAAACCACTCCTCTCCTTATCTCCTATCCCTCTACTGAGAATCATCACACCGACTGTCAGAGTTTTAATTATTGGATTTCTGTTCCTTGTCCCTAGCAGAGAATGGGACCCTGAAAGGAAAGCTCACTAAAGAAATTGTTTTGGTGCTTCAGGGGAAGGAGGAAAAATAAGGAAGGTGGGAGAGAGGAATAAGCTAGTCAGGGTGAAAAAAGAAAAATTTTATGAGGACAAGATACAGTGGAGTTAAAAGAGAAGAGGGTGAAAACAATCTGTCCATGTCTTATTTCTACCTTAGACTGACCTTGAGGCTAGACACCTTAATGTTAAATCTGATAAGACGTGTGGTTAGAGGAAAATCTTTGTTCACTAAGAAGAATAGCACTATGCGGTGATAAAAGACAGAGGGGGTTCATACAAAGCTAAATGATCAGAGAACTCTGCATCGGAAAAACTGAACGTGAAAATGCTTGTGCTCTGTGTGCCAAAAAGGTACGTTCATTGCTCTTTTTCCATGGTGCCTCTTAAAATCATTATAAGCGTGTTTTCCTGTATAAATGAAACAGCAAGAACTAACACAATGAAATCCTGGCCTTATGGATGGTTATTATCATACTTTTCCTTTGAATCTGCTGACAAAGATTGCTTGATAATAAAAAAAAATCGACATTAATCATTACACTATTTGAGTTGCTCTTATCAAATTTACTTTACACATCAGACTGGACTAGATGTTATGTACATGGTTATGTTCAAGAAAGGCATTGCATTTCATTATTTTGATGCATCTCCAGAGAAAGTTAAAACTTAAATGAAGCTGTCTAAGCTCCCAAAAGGCAATGAATCAATTTTCAAGGTCTTAAACAATAGACAAAGGTTATTTCTAAGGAGAACAGCTAAGGTGCTCACAGCTCAAACAATAGACAGAGAGTTATATCTAAGGAACACAGCTAAAGTACTCTTCCCCTGAAAATAATATCTCTCCCTGTAAAAAAATCCCTGGGCTAATGAAGGAGAGATTACCTCTAGCTTTAAATGCACACCTTGTTAAAAGACCACTATCTTAAACACATGTAGAACTTAAAAGTAATGGTAATACCCTATGACAGACAACAATTATTCTCTTCCCTATGTTCTTAATTAAATATATTGCCTGGCAAGCTTCCTACTGAGTGCCAAAAATATATGCACATTTTATAAATGACTCCGTATCATGCCAAGCTTCCAGAGAATGTTACGACTACTGAAACTATGATAAATTTTTAAAATTTTCAGCCTGAAATGTGCTATGTAATGAAGTCCTTTTAAATTGAGAAATATATGCAAAGGTTGTTTGCTGCCTTCATTTTCATAATAGGTTCCCAGGATTTCCTGTCAGCAAATGGTATCTTAACTCTTGAGTTGGACCCTACAGAGAAAGATACACAGAGTAGGAAGGGGTAGACATTGGACATATTTTAAAGAAATTGGAGGCCAGAAATCTTTAATAAACAGTTACAATAACAATCTATCTTTCTTAAAAAAAAAAGGGACAGACCAAGCTCTGAAATAAAGGGCCTGCCAAATGACAGCTATGTGAGTTTATGTATATGTTAATTAGCCATTCCACAATTTATACATGTTTCAAAACATCATGCTGTGCACAACAAATATATATAATTTTATGCCAATTTAAAGAAATAAAATGTAATACAAATACATTTTTAAAAATATGGGTTAGAAGGTATAATGGGAAAGGCTGCAATAGCCCAGTGATGGTGATGCTATTACTGGCTTACCACAAACCTGCCAGCCATTTCTCACGCTGCCCGTCCTTGACTCTCATTCCTTCCCCTGCACTCATCCCATTTCTGGCATTCAGCCTCCTCTCCTTTCTCCTTTGATTTGCATGAGAAATAAGAAGATGGTTCAGATTAGTAACAGCTCAATTAACTAGAGCTCTGGTTTAAAAACATAAAATACCAAATGTTTTCATAGACTTATTTTGTCTTTTTAGGGACAGAGAATATCTATGAAATAATTTGGTATTTTTCTACTACTGATTAAAACCAAAACAGAAAGCTTAATTATATCATTTACATTTTATAGTCCCTAAATCTCTAATAACATTATATCATTCTCCTTTTCAAGACTGAAAACTTTCCCTTTAATCATCTTTTCCATTGATATTTATATAGAATAAATCCCATGACATTGTGGTTCACTTAATAGGTGAAAACAATGATACCATATATTTTCTTTATAATAATAATGAACACATTTGGCATTTTCTACATGCTAGGCACTATTCCATACATACACTAATTTTATCGGAATCATAATTCTATAAATTTAGTATTATTGTCCTTATTTTGAAGATGAGGAAGCTGAGAGAAGTTAAATATATTTTGACCCAGTTATGCAGTTAGTAAGTATTGAAGATGGGATTTGAACTCAAACAATCTTGCTACAGAATCTTTTAATAATTATGCTATACTGACTCTCATAAAACACATTAAGTTTTAAAATATTAAAAGATCTCCTTAGATATTGATGGGCATTACGATGAACACATGGAGAGCAAAGACTGGGGTTAGATTTGGGTGATGGGTATTAAGATGTCAAATAACAGAGACTTGCTCACACACAACAGCCTTAAGGAATACAACCTAAATCTGTGTCCCAGTAAAATAAAAAATATACTACACTGCATAGAATTTTAGGATCATGGCAAATGGTTGAAATGGACCCAGTATCCTTTAGTCCTGGGGTCTCTTTCTTGAGATATTATTACTTTTTTCTGTCTCTTATGCCCATTGCATTTCCTCCCTCTGCCCCCTCCCTGGATTCTAAACACTACACTCAGACTCACATGCTCCATGCTAGATGGGAGACTGCACTTTGGTGTTTGTTTACAATATAACGAATGAAACTTTTATCTGAAAGTCTAAGCTTTAGGCATAGTTATTTATTTATTTCTAACATTCAAATTTAGTGCTGCAAAAAAAGTAGATCGAAAGGAGTATAGACTTGGGAAGGCATTTTGTCTGCATCTCAGTACCAACACTTATTAGCCAAGTAGACTTTTCCAGTCTGAGTTTATTTTCTTTTCATTAAAATTATGATTGTGATATTTGTCACATGGTGAGAAACATAAAATCAAATGTTTTACACAATATTTGGTACATAGTGGGTACTAATCAAATGTAATTTTTTCTTTCTCTTCTTCTTTGACAAATAATATTTTGTAAAAATTTACCTTTTCATTTATTTAAAAATTATAGTACTTGCCAGATAATATCAACTGAATTGATGACACTGAGTTACCTCTTACACCTGCTTACAGTATTATTTTGTAGAGCCTTGACTATAATATCATTTTACTAAGACAAAAAGTATATAAAATACATACAAACATAAACCCTGTGTGTACGCATTTATATATAGTTGTTATATTTTAAGGTTGTTTTGTAATTCCTAATATGGTTTATTTACATTTAGTGACAGATTTTTGTGGTAGTATAACTTCCTAGGATTAATGATTTAGCTCTACGAAGGTACTATCAGAATTCTCTTACTTGTAATTCCATATCAGATACACACACAAAAAAGTAATTATCATGGAAGCAACCATAAATGATGAGATGAAGAGAGATACCAGACTCAAGCAAGGACATACTGTTCTTCTACTGTTCAAACATGAGATTTTAAGTAGGCAACTTTCTCCCTCTGGATATTACTTTCTCTCGTAAAGTGTCATTCTCAAGTCTCGAAGACCCTATAAAAGTCCTTGGAAAATCAGCTTGTGAATAATCAGCTAGCAATCATGTTGAGTAATTAGTATCCTAAGGAAGCTTTGGGATTCCAGTCTGAAAAAGATTTTGCTCCAAGAAAGAGGGAAAATATTTGTCTGAGCATTATATGTGTATATGTGTGTGTGTATGTATATATACATACACACCCATATATAAAAATACATATATTTCTCATTTTTGCTCTTTTTGTTCTGTATTATTCAGAGTAGCCTAATTGCTACAACAACACCAAAACATCTCAATGGTTTAACATAATAACGTTTGTTCCTCTCTCACATACAGTAAAGGTGGAGTGTGAGGTGGTGGGTTGGGTACCGTGTACTTGTATCAGAATCCAGATACCATCTAGCTGTAAGAACTTGCGACCCCTAAGGCTTCAGAGCCCTCTGCTGGATCCACTGCATGTGGACATCCAACACCAGAAAAGAATGAGAATAAAGAATATCACAGGAGGCTTTAGGGGTCAGGATAGAAATTGGCACACATCACACCCACTCACATTCTATCTGGACCCAGAAAGCAAAGAAAACAGGGTTTTGTGAACTCATAGCATTGCCTCTGCCATGTTCCCAGGGGTGCTAAAATCACACACACACACACACACACACACACACACTTCATTTCAGCAGCACAAGTCTGTGTTCTTTGTGAAAGGAAATTTGGGTGTCACACAGTAAATGGGAAAAATAGGGAAAGAACTAAGGCCCTTCACCAATACAGCTGAAATTATAAGACATACACTCTGCTTGGGCACAAGACCAATTTTATTTCTTATTTTGAAATTATCACAATGTAGATGATCTCTTATTAAAAATAAAAATCACAAAAGTACTTTGTACATGATAATGATAGTCTTTCATATTCAGTGTTGGATTTGTTTATGAAACAAGGACAGGGCTTATTTCAGAGATATTTTGGGGGATCAGCCAGGGAGAATACTTTGTTATTATCATTGCTGTTGGTGCTGTTACTGTAACTTCTGTGGTTGTTGTTGTTGTTGGTGGTGGTGGTGATGTGTGTGTGTGTGTGTGTGTGTGTGTGTGTGTGTGTGTGTGGAGAGAGTAGGAATTGCCTTCCTCAAATTCGCAAACTAGTTTTCTAAAAAGATCCAAGACATAAAACTTTTTTTCTGTTCTTCAGCCTTCAAATTCCCCAATTTACTTTTTACTTGTCAGTAATGTATCAAATTCTAGACAGGCTATAGAATTTAGAGGAATATTTCATGGAGGGCCAAAAACATTCAACACATAAGTTGAAGGAAGCAAAAGTAGAATTAGAATGAAGAATTTCTTTATCAACGTTTGTCTAAGTTTGTCTTTTGAGTTGTGGACAAAATAGAGGACAACTAGCTGGATATGTTGATTTTGTCTATAATAAAACAGACTACCTTTCTTGGGCCTTTCTAAATGTGAAGATTTTACTATTTTTCTTTGTAACTTTGTACTGAAAACATATATAATAACAAACTCTATTGCATTATTATATGCTTACTATGTTCCAGGCATTGTTACAATTGCTTACTTTTCTCACTCACTTACATATCCAGCACTGATATATAGTACACAAATTTAAAAGTCGCTATTCACATCATGGATATTTCCATAATTTTGCACATTATATCTAGTGCTGCCTTAAATGCCGATTCTGCTCCTAAAATGTATTAACTTTGTCTTGTAAGCAAAAAAACAAAATCTTGGAAGTTCAAAGCTTCTTAACTTTTCTCCAACATATATGAATAGAGGTCAGTTTAAATTGAACAGCAAGGGGTTTAAGTCATTAGTACTTTTGGAGCAGATTAAAAATAAATCACATGGTGAAAGCATCATAATGTGTTTTCTGTCAGTGTGCTTCTTAAAGGACTAAAATTCAGTGGTTACTTCTGAATCAGTGGAATGTTTCATATATTGCAAAGAAACGTATAGGAACAAGAGATTCCTAGCCATCATTCAGAGTGGGCCCTATTGAAGCATCATTCTGTCTACCTGAATCAATCTCAATAACCTCTTCTTTGACTGAATTTCTTTTATCAGAGATCTGGCATTTATATCTTTTCCTTTTCTTTTTTCCTCCATTTTAGTTGGATCAGAAAGTAGACATTACTATATCTAGGAGGGAAATGTCACAATTATTTTTCTCCCCCAACTGGACTTTTGGTTTATAGATACATGTAGCCTAGTTGTGAGGGTCTAATATTGAGCATCAGGAGTTTTCGAGAACCAAAGATGAAGCCATTAATATTAATTGAGAACCTTAGCACTAGTGAAAATTATAGTTTCCAGATAAAAGTTTTTTCTGGTAACTTTAACCCATTTTGACTTATTAAATAAATTGTTTTAATATCATATCTAAAGATCATAGCCATCAAAGAAACACTGCCACTCTCATTTCTTCTTCTGATGGCAAAGAAGTTCTTGCATTGATCTAAAAGAAAAACGAGAGTTTGTAGTGTATTTGTTATAATTTTGTTTTGTTTTGTTTTTTGTTTGAGACAGAATCTCACTCTGTTGCCCTGGCTAGAGTGAGTGCCGTGGCATCAGCCTAGCTCACAGCAACCTCAAACTTCTGGGCTCAAACAATCCTACTGCCTCAGCCTCCTGAGTAGCTGGGACTACAGGCACATGCCACCATGCCTGGCTAATTTTTTCTATATATTTTTAGTTGTCCAGATAATTTCTTTCTATTTTTTAGTAGAGATGGGGTCTCGCTCTTGCTCAGGCTAGTCTCGAACTCCTGACCTTGAGCGATCCACCCTCCTCGGCCTCCTAGAGTGCTAGGATTACAGGCGTGAGCCACCGTGCCCGGCCCCCTTTTTTTTGAGACAGGGTCTTACTCTGTCATCCCACGTAAAGTGCAGTGGCATCATCATAGCTTACTGTATTCTCAAACTCCTGGTTTCAAGTGATCCTCCTGTTTCAGTGTCCCAAGTAGCTGGGACTATAGGTGTGCACCACCATGCTTGGCTAATTCTTCTATTTTTGGAAGAGACAGGGTCTCGCTCTTACTCAAGCTGGTCTCAAACTCCTGAGCTCAAGCAATCCTCCTGCTTCAGCCTCCAGGAGTGCTAGGATTACAGGCATGAGCCTCCAGGCCCAGCCACATTCCTTCTAATTCTTACTGTTCCCTCTATAACTATACCTGGCATCACTCTTGTATCAATTGTTCTCCTTATCCTTTTTCACATAATCCTTATATTAGTTTCCTATTGCTGCTGTAATAAATTGCCACCAACTCAGTGGTTTAAAACAATATAAATATATTATTTTACATTTCTGGAGGAAGAAGTACAAAATAAGTTTCACTACGCTAAAGTGGAGGTGTCAGCAGGGGTGGTTCCTTTCGGAGGCTCTTAGAGGAGAATCCATTCCCTGGCCATTTTTAGCTTCTAGTGACTGCCTATATTGACTTGTGGTTCCTTCTTCCATCTTCAAAGCGCATCACTACAACACTGCTTCTGTCATCGCGTCGATGGCCTTCTCCTTTCTGTTCTCCTGTGCTCCCTCTTGTAAGGACCTCTGTGATATCACTGGACCAACTCAGACAACCCAGAATGATCTCCTCATCTCAAGATCCTTAAGGTAATCACACCCACAAAATCCCTTTGCCATATAAAGGGACATTTACAGGTTCGGGGAATGAGGAGGTAGACATCTTGGAAAGCGATTATTTAGACCTCTACAGTCCTCAAGAGTCACTACCAAGTACTCACAGCTGGCTCCTATGAGGAAGCTACTGGTTTTCCTGAACTTAAATCATCAGGGACAAATTGACCGTGCTGTGGTGGTTGCTTCTCCAGATTGCTAGTTCTTTCTTTAATATGACCTATATCACTTTAACTGCCGTGAAAGGGTCTGCTCCTTGGTTCTTAGTTGTTTGCTTGCTATGTGCTCCTTTACTTACAATTCATACCAAAGTGGGTAGCCTAGGAAAATTTGGAGACTTGGGAAAATCAGAGTTACCAGGGAAGACACTTTATGTGGCTGGTGCCACTTTCCTTCCCTCATACACCACACACAAATTTTAACCCATCTTTTTCCTCTCCTCGCACTGTATCTTAAACACACACTCCCTGAAAGCACATCAGACTCCAGGATGGAGCAAGAAGAAAAGGGAACTTTAATCTGGGGCATGGGAAAAGTTTTTCAGGTGATTATTACATGTACTCATTTCCTCTTTGACACCCACAGAGCTTAAAAACCCTAGAATATAATACGTTCAAAAACTATACCCACTGAACACTTAAAGCAATCACTTGCGGATGATATTGAATTAATATTTAAAACCACTTAAAGGACATGAACAGAAGCTTTTCAAAAGAAGATAGACTAACAGCTAACAAACATGAAAAAATGTTCAAAAGGTATTTTTTTAAATGGGAACACTTCTACTCTTCAAAAATGAAAATCGTACATTTGTAGCACATCTATTACACTGCAGTTTATCTGTTAATGTGCTAGTTTTTCCCACTTGACTATGAGCAACTGAAGGACAGAACCTGTCTTCTTGTCTTCACATTCCCAGTGCCTAGCACTGTGCCTGACAGTAATAGACACTGAAGCAACTGAATAAAAGGATAAATAGATATTTATTGAATTAATGGATAGATGGGGGAATGAAAATGCATGAATAAATGAAGGAATTAATAAATAGTAGATAGTAAGGTCAAGTTCATTAAAGGACAGCACTTACAGTTTTTCAGACACTCCTTTACGTCCCCTCATCTATGTTTCGAGGATCCATTATGGGAGAAAATTCAGAAAAAATATAATTGCTTTACATTCAGAGGTGACCTATCTGATGAAGACTACAGAATGATATTAATTATGCACGGGAACAGTGAAGTACATTTTATCCTAGGCTGCATCGAAAGCAAGTCACTGTGAAATGAACTGAATGATTTAACAACACCCAATGCATAAAAGGTCCTCCTCACCTTAAAGGTCTTCAGGACAGCCTCTTAATTTGATTTCTGTTTTGTTGTGCTATCTTCATTTTATGGTCTTTAGTTCTCCTTATTACAAATGTAATTTTTAAGGGTCAAATTAATTTAATTTCACTTTGGCTTTGGGATGGTTGAATGCAAGGTTGTGGAAACCACCAGTTTAATGCAGGCACTCTGCAAAATTTTCTGCCCAGCCTCCCTAAGTCACCAGGACACCTACAGGAAATTGTAAAAAGTAGAGTTAGCAGCTCTGCTGAAATAATAAGAACAAATGATGGATGTTCAACACACTGTATCAACATCAGAGGGTGGCATTTTCTTTGCCCACACTTCATCTCCCACCCCTGCAGCCTGAAAGGCTTGCTTTACATTTTTCTACCTCTTGAAATCACACTTGTTATTCAATACACAACTCACAGTCTCTTCTGCTATGCCTTTCCTTACTGCCTCAACCAGAACTACCATCCTCTAAGTCACTTGTTTAGAACTGACCAGGTATTGACTTGTATCTTACACTGTATTTACCACTTTGACCATCTTCACTCCTCAAGTGAATTATGAGCTCTTAGAGTGCAGGGAACATGTGCTAAAATAATTTATATCCCATCCTCCTTGCCACCCCATTCTGATAAGTGCTCTTTTAAATTTTTGGAGACTTGGACAACTTTGAGAATTTTATGAAAGCAAACTTCATGAATAAATATTCTCAGAGTAAAACTTTCCATACAATTCCGGGGGTGCATGTGTATCTGATCTAGCAGGTATTGAATTAACATTGACTATAATTAAGGATGTGACATCAGCTATATAGATGAGTTTGGAATTAAACCCCTTAGGTTTGTATCTCAGCTCTGCTGCTTAGTAACTATGTGATCTTGGATAGTTTATTTACTCTTTCTCTGTCTTGATACACTCTTCTGTAATATGGGAATAATAATAACACCTTTCTCTTAGGATTACTGAGAAGATTGAGAATAGAAATTTAGAATAGCTTTTGGCTCTTAGTATGCACTTTATTAATCAGTTTATGTTTTCTCCACATTCATACAACTACATACATAGTAGGACCAAGATTTGAAGCTGGTTTCATTTGACTCCAGAACTAACTGGAGCTAGGCAGACTAAGGTACAAAATGCAGGCATCACTTTTTACTGTTTGACCTTGATCAAATCAATAGGATGGTCTCCAATATAATACACATTCTCTCACCTCACACATATAGTATTTAGAACCTAGTTGTGCATAGATAGAATTAGGCAAAGTACCTGAGACAACAAAGAGAATAGAAAGAAAGCGTATTTTTTGTCCTCAAAGACTTTACAATTTCCTTGGTGACAGAAGATACTGGAGTGATAAATAATAAGTATGACTTAATAAGTGAAGTATAAATAAATTGGGAAGGATGTACCATGTGATTCAAAGGGAACAGAGAAGGCCATCTGGAAAGATTAGCTGGGCTGATAGGGGCAGGCAAGGCTTTCTCATGTTGATCTTTTCATTACATCTCTATGCTTTTGGTAGAGACTTATTTTCCCACTTCACCCACTTATTTTTATATCCTTGGTGTGGCTTTCATTGTTAGTCTTATCATTTTTTCATTTTATTTTACTGAGTTTCTGAGACTGCTGCATAGGCTCAAAGCTGAGTAAACTGCTACCTCAGCGTGTCACCACAAAGCCTAGAGATATGTATCGACTCTCTGTCAAACATCAAACTGATCTTTTAAATTGCTTTGATGACTTATAAGGCTGTGTTTAGTGTAGATCTAGTTTTATTATATGATGACTAGCTCTTGCCTAGAATGAACTGCACATATTCTTCAGAATAAGGTGAGACATTTCACCAGCTTCAAAGGATCTGACTCTTTGACGTGTTTCCTGATTAGAGCAAAAATAGTTTTCACCTGCCAGTCAATAAAGACAATACCCAGTGGCCAAAGAGATTGATGTAGCATGGGTTAACACCATGATAAGTGAAGATATTTTTTTATTCCTATTTGTGCCATTGTCTTGGGTCAGTGGAATAAATGATTAAAATGAGGAGTTGAAATCACACCCCTTTAGAAAGGGAAGTTGTTCTAGGGTGAACATTGTCCAAAAGAAGATTGGGAGCATCTACATAAATTCCTCTAATCTTTACTCAAATACATCTAATTTTTCCCTGATGCATTTGCTATTTCATTGGTTTTTCAACCCAGACTAAGGACTATTAATTCAGTCTGCAAAAGTGCCTTCTTGTATTATTTTCATGCATGCTGCTCCTTCTGCCTGAAATGCTATACCCTTACTCTTTTCCGTTTTAACTCCTTATTCCTCAGCTCTTACCTCAAAAAATACTTAATCATGGAAACCCTCCTTGATTCCCGTGACTATGTCAAATATGCCTATTATAAACTCAATACATGTAACTTTCCTTCACAGTACATGGAACAGTTGTAACCCCATGTTGGCCTGCAATTATTTTATTAATATCTGTCCTTACCTACTTATACTATAAGTGTATAAGATCAGGGACCTGAGTACATAGCATAGTTCCTGGCTTAGTTGGTACATAATAATCATTTTGTAAATGAGTTGATGAATTTCAGTTTTCCCTAATTAGATTCTGTTAAAGATGAAGGCATATGCTCTGCTTTAAGATTGAAAACTTTCACTTGTGAAATTAAGAGCAAGTTAGGACTGGAGGATTATTTACTTGCTGATGGAAGGGCAGTATTAATCAGATTCCTGTGTTTAATTTATGGCTTAAGGAAAATTTCTTGTCATACAACTTACTATTCTGGACTGTGCTATTTTATATAGATATAGATGGTATGAACATAGGTATAGATATATGAAAAGAGATTTATTAGGGAAAATGGATTACACAATTATGGAGGCTGAGAAGTCCCATGACAGACTGCAAGCTGGAGATGCTGGTATGCCAGTAGCAAGGCTCAGTCCAAGTCTGAAGGCCTCATAACCAGGGAAGCTGATGGTGTAACTCTCCATCTGAAGCCACTCTAAATCCGAGAAATCTCTGAGAACCTGGGGGACATTGCTAGTGCATATCCTGGAGTCCAAAGGCTGGAGAGCCTCAGTTCTAATGTCCAAGATCAGAAGAAGGATATTCCAGCACCAAAGGATGGGCAGAGAAAGAATTTACCTTCTTTCTGCTTTTTTGTTCTATCCAGACCCTCAGCAGATTAAATGGTGCCCACCCACATTGGTGAGGGCAGATCTTTCCTACTCAGTCCACTGACTTACATGCCAAACTCCTCTGGAAATACCCTCACAGACACACTCAGAAACAATGATTTACCAGCTCTCTAGGCATCTTTTAATCCTGTGAAGTTAACACCTAAAATTAGTGATCACATCCCTCTACTTTTACAATTTTTCAGAGTTTGGAATCTTAAGATTTTTTAAAACACTACTAGGAATTAGAGACAGATACTGAAATATTTTTCAGTAGCTCTAGAAATAATTTGGCATTACAACCAAAATCCATGCCTAAATGGGACTGCAAATTAGTACAACATCTATGGAAAACAGTACGGAGATTCCTCAAAGAGCTAAAAGGAGATCTACCATTTGATCCAGCAATCTCACTACTGAGTATTTACCCAAAGGAAAAGAAGTCACTTTATCAAAAAGACACCTGCACTCAAATGTTTATTGCAGCACAACTCACAATTGCAAAGATATGGAATCAACCCAAGTGCCCATCGGTTCATGAATGGATTAATAAAATGTGGTATATGTATACCATGGAGTACTACTCTGCAATAAAAATACGAATTAATAGCTTTTTCAAAAATCTGGGTGGAAGTGGAGACCATTCTCTTAAGTGAAGTATCTCAAGAATGGAAAAACAAACAACACATGCACTCGCTATTAAATTGAAACTAACCAATGAGCACACATGTGCACAGAGGAAAGTAAAACTCAATGGAAATCAACTGGGGGGAGGGGAGAAAATACCTACCTAATGGGTACTATGAACACTATTTGGGTGATAGGCACACCTATAGGCAGGACTCAAGTATTAAAAAAAGATCCATGTAACCTTGATATTTTGAAATAAAAAAATTCAAATACAAAAATCAAAGACTGTGTTTTCCTCATATGCTAGTCAATAACAGGCACGAAATTTCAAGTGTTGCATTTAAGATGTCTTTTCTCACTCTTCCTTGAGGACAGAGACTGATTTATTTATAAAGGTATCTAAAGCATCTCACAGAATTCCTAGCATAAAATAAGTGCCCCTGCCTTCCTGTGTGCATCTATCTATTTATCTATCCATCCACCTATCCATCTATCTATCTCTATCTTTCTCTGCATATAGAATTGACATGTCCATATATGTATACAATACGTGCATTGAAAAATTCTTGGAATGGAAGTCAAGCAACCATGATCGTTTTTTAGACTCAACTCTGTCAGTAATTATATACATGATTTTAGACAAAATATTTAATCTCCCTCTGTCTTATTTTCTTTATCTGTCAAATTTGCCTAATAATATCTGACTTGCATACCTAACTGCTGTATGGAGAGAAACAAATGAAATGGAAAATGTGAAAACATTATGAAAAGTGAAAAGCATAATTCAAATGCAAATGTGGAGGCCTGTGCTATGTGCAGCAGAGTACATGACTGGGCTACAGAGAGAGTTAATTTCAAACAAAATAAAGAGACTGAGGTTCATTCTCTGGAAGCTCAGCACACATAAGCTCACTTGCATAATCATCCTTTAATTCATTAGCAGGGCTCCTTCCAGCATTGAGAGAACCCTATAAATCTCTCACTTCCCCTCTTGCTCCACTTGCTGAATCAGCCTTTGTGAAAGTATCCCCTCCAGTGTGTAATATTTTGAAGAAACTTTCAAGAAAAGTCTGTGCTCAGAGAGTGCTGATTCAGCGCAGTGAATGAGGTGACAGAGATGTATATGGAACATTTCATTGGCAGGAACCTGGTCTGGCCAACTCTACAAAAATAAGGAGGTACCTGTTTGGTCAAAGGAAGCACATTGCTGACAAATCACTATAGCTGTTTCTGAATCTGAAGGCACAGGGCATATAGAGTAAAAAGGTATCGCCATGTTTTAAAGGCACCATCCTGTGCATTCAAGTAAACCATATTTAATTTATGGCACATAGTAATCCCTTTTCCTTCTTCTTATGCCTCCATACATAACACAACAGCTTCCAGAAAATGTAGCCTACAGTGTGATATGTCACCATGCCACAGGACATGAAGTAGGAAAGCACCCTTTCTACAATGCATTAAAAATAAATCAAGATTATTTATAAGCACGATTGAAGACAAATAATTCTAACTCAAAAAATCATTATGCTGCAACTGCTCTACTCACACACCTGGAGTTTTGACTGGCAGAGTCTTACATTTTGGTGATTCTAATCTTCAATAACACAGAGCTTTCTTGACTCTTGTTCATATTTATTAGCTGTCAGATGCAGAAAGCATTTTAAAGTATTATTTTGAAAGATATCACAACCTGACGGAAAAACAAGTGAGCCAGTAATAATTAGTAGATTGTTAGTGGTGGCGCTGGGATGCAATTTGAAATTATCCTTCTTCAAACAAGCTTGCAAAAGAAAGTCACTCAAACCAATTAGACAGTACAGATGGATACTTTCATTCTTCCTGGATACCACAGATATTTTTCTTTTTATAGTAGGCAAACAAAATATAGTCCAGTTAATCATTAAGATGAATTAACAGATCAGTTCTCTATTAGCATCAAATCTGAACTTTCCACTTGGTAGCTGGTTGAAGAGAAAGTAAATATTTTTTACTCTAAAATGATATTTCTATGTCTTTCCCTTTCAGATGATTCATTTTTTCATAGCATAGAGAAAATAGAGTTACTGGAAGTAATCTTAGGAAAATAAGGAAAAGCTTGAGAAGAATAAACTTAAATACTTTTGCCAAATATACTTTAATATTCATTGAACATGTGTAGTGTTCCTATTGGGTTGATTTTCATGCAAGCTTCGAAAGTCAGCCAATATTTAGAATCTGACAGAGCTAACAGAGCATTTGATTGTCCATCATTCTATCTCTGTTCCATCTGTGTGTGAAGTCTAATGATTGTTGTGAAAGAGATCACAGCTGTTTTTAATCTTCGTTTTGAGGAATACATTTTTATTCAGACTTATTAGTACATAGTTTCATTTCCTGAAGTTGTAGAAGCAACTTAGATGGAGTCATTTCCAGCTGGAAGGGCAGGTCTTCTTTCTTCTGAGACACAGATGGATGCTGTGAAGTCTATTTCCTAGGTCATAGTTTGACAACTGGCATGAAGCCGAGCTGTTTTTGACTTTCTTACCTCATTTTTTACTATCCCTCTTCTCACTTATCCCAACCCTCAATCCTGGCCTTTTCAATTAAATGTCTTTCCCAGATTTGCCATTCCTTGGCTTTATCCCACAATTACTGACATATATCCCTCCCCTGCTACAATCTCACATAGTAATTTACTAATCCTGTAACCCCCTACTCCTCCCATTGACAAAGAATCTGTGAATTAGTAGATTAGAAATCAATTCTATAGATTGTGCACAAGATTGTTAGTGTAAATGACTGATTGATGCATTATTTCTCCCAGAAATACAGCATTCAAGCAACATTTCCCAATAAAATTATTCGTAAATGACAAAATCTTAGGCCTCATTGTCAAATGTGGAGTATTATATCACTCAAAAAGCAAAACCTCATAAGAGACAAGTTGGGTGAACAACCTTACTAAGAAGAGAAATAATTTCTCATAAAGGGTTACTGTGTTCTAAGGATTTTTGACTTTAAAATCAGAATGTGATAAAAGAATTTAGAACAAGTATCCTTATTTAAGAAATTAACAGATTTTCTGATGACAATGTCTACTGCTTCATTATTATTCTGGATTAAATTCTATCACATTTAGTTCTAACAGAATAAAATAAGTAGGTACCTCAAAGACTACTAACCTTTTCTCTTGAGCTGTGCTCTCATTCTACCCCCAAAATGTCTTTTTTTAAACTAATATCATAAGGAATAAAATTTTAATTTCAACAAATTTCTGAGCATATATTTTTTTCACTTTATATATGAGTCCTCTGTTTTCTGTTTGCTTGTTTTTTAAAGATGAAATGAGGGTTATAGGGTATTGAGTTACTTTACTTTTTGAATTAAGATCACATCAGCAGCAAATAGAGACAATTTTGCTTCTTCCTTAACTATTAGGATGTCTTTTATTTCTTTCTTATGCCTAATTGCTCTCACTAGGACTTCCAGGACTATGTTGAAAAGAAGTGGTGAGACTGGGTAGCCTTGTCTTGTTCCTGATATTAGAGAAACAGCCTTCAACCTTTCACCAGTGAGTATGATATTAGCAAAGGGTTTGTCATATATGGCAGTTATTGCACCAATAACTGAGGTGCGTTGTCTCTATACCTAACCTGTTGAGAATTTTTAATCATGAAAAGATATTGAATTTTGTCAAATGCTTCCTCTGCATCTGTTGAGATGATCATGTGATTTTTATCCTTCCTTCTGTTTAATGTGGTGAATCACATTTAATGATTTGTGTATGTTGAACCATCTTTGAATCACAAGGATCAATTCTACTTGATCATAATGAATGATTCTTTTGATGTGTCATTGAATTCAGTTTTCTAATATTTTGTTTAGGATTTTTGCAACTATATTCATCAGGGATGTTGGCCTATAGTTTTCTTTCTTTCTTGCATCCTTGTCTTGTTTTGGTATCAGAGTAATGTTGCCCTTGTAAAATGAGTTTGGAAATATTTCTTCCACTTCAGTTTTTTGGAAGCATTTGAGAATAACTGGTATTAGTTTTTCTTTAATGTTTCTTAAAATTCATCCGTGAAGCCCTAGGTCCTGGGCTTTTCTTTGGTGGGAGACTTCTTTGTTATTTATTCAATCTCTTTACTCATTATTGGTCTGTTCAGATTTTTAATTTCTTCATGATTCAGTGTTGGTAGGTTTTATGTATTTTAGAATTTATCTGTTTATTTTAGGTTATCCAATTTATTGCCATATAATTATATTGGCATATAATCACAGTAGCTTTTTACGATCCTTTGCATTTCTGTGATATCAGTTGTAATGTCTCCTTTTTTATTTCTGATTGTATTCATTTTAGTCTTCTCTCTTCTATTCCTAGTTAGTCTAGCTAAAGGTTGGTTGGTTTTGAAATATTATATTTTTGTGACAATGTATAGTGGAAATACTTAAACCTTCTCTAGCTGAGACAGATGGTTACCGTAGACACAAGGTCAAGCTATATAATTTAAATTTGTTTTTGTGGTTGTTTTTTTTTTTTTTTGACTTAGGAATCATGCTTATTCGCATGTGAATTAAGATGAATTTTAAAATGAGTTTTTTTATACCTATGTATATATCAAAACATCAAATACAAGGAGCACATGTGCTTAATTGATTTTAATGTGGTAGTGCTTTATGATTTCTAAAGACTCAATATATAGGCTCAGGACACTTAGTAAAACCACTTGAGAAAGCAATGAAATGAAAGCTTAGTATAAGGCTTATAAGGTAGTTCAGGCAAATTTTAGTTTACCTTTTATTCAGAGACTCTTTTACTGGCCCCAGCTATTTAAAAAAAAATTACCTTCTGAAATGAGGTTTTATGTTCAGACTTTCTGACATAAAATCTGTGGCATTTTAAAAAGAGATGTTAGAACTATAGCTACTTTCCTGTGGTGTTGGATCATATTTTGATTGGTGTAGATGCTACCTCCTTCAAGGGCTATTTTAGCCATTATGGTGGTAACACAGTCCAGGAGGTTTCTGAGAGATTGTAACCAACTATCACATAATCAGGAACTAAGCTCCAAATAAGTCCTTCCTCTGTGCTTCCCATATGCTGAAACTTGTTTGTCTATTTACATGGATTTTCCTCCTTCAATAAGTTTGTCATTTTTACTGTATGTGTTTGCATAAATAAATACAGAATATTATGACATGCACTATAAGGCGATATTGGAATGTGGTTAAAAACTATCCTTCCCACCTAGGTAGCATAACTGACATTATCTTTTGAACATCTTTCCCATACCTGAAAACCCTCATTTTTGATGAACATTATACTGAGATATAGACTACAAGGAGGTAGATTCTAGCCTTGGATTAAAAAAATCAATCTTCCACTTATATCTGTAGTATTGAGATCAATAGTCCACATAACACTTAAGGATTAATAATAATGAAGCTGATATTTTTTTCCTTTAATTAGCTTCTGGGATACTTTAGGATCAAAATATAATTACTTTAATGTTGGAAATATAAAAATATTAATTTATTATTAATTTTAAAGGTAGTTTACCATGTGGCTGATGAATGGATTGGCTATTTAAATTTTGTCATAACCCAAGCAGGATGAGAGTGAGAATAAAGCCCTAGGCCTTAATAGGAATTAATTTGAAAAGTTTATGTTTTGTTTCTATTTCAAGATCCTATTGAACCTTCAACCTCTGCTGTGAGATTGGAATGATTTACAGGACTGTTAGACCTTAGAGTGATTCTCAGAAGTTAAAGCTGAGCTTAGTACTTCAATAAACCTCTATAATAAGATATTTTATTATTACAGTTCTAAATGTCCTGCAGTGTACGTTAATTCAGATATAAAATAATTAAAGGCAATTAAAGCCCATTATACTAAGGATTACTTTGTGCTAATGATACAGAGGTTTCTCGCCTCAAGGAAGAACTCCTTCTGAAGTCATCCAGGAAGGAAGCTGAAGCAGGTGGTGCTAGGAGAAAAGGACATTTTTTTTTTTTTTTTAGGTACACTTTTCCAGTTTTTAACCCTTTGAACAGAATCTAAATCCCACTTATTGGGATTTCTTTTTTTTTTTATTTCAGCATAATATGAGGGTACAGATGTTTAGGTGAAAAGGACATTTTTTGTTTGTTTGTTTTAAGATAAGTGATATGGAACACATTAAAAATTTCTCAAAATAGGCCAAAACGATGACTTTATCAAAAGTTTTTACTAACAGCATCTCAAATTGTTTTTCACTGATGGTCTGAATATAGTGCATCCTGAGGTCTAGGGTGAAACAAATGAGGATAAGGAAAATATTTTCCATGGAGCCCTCCAGTCTCAAGGTGACCTAGAGAGAGTGAAGACCAACTTTCTCTCTCCCTCAAGGATCTGAAAGTAAGCTTATATCTAGGCAACACAGAACAGAGAATCAACGCATTTTTCAATAAATTTCTATTGAAAACTTACCTGTTCCAAGTTCCATGTTAAAAGCACTATAGTATATCATTTGAGAGAGCGATATCTCAACATAGTCTGGCTTCACATTCTGGCCTACTAGTTGGGGGAGAGAGATTAATAGCAGTAATAATAACAGCAGGAAAACAATCTTGGACATTTTATCCTATCTCTTTTTGCCTCAGTTTCCCAATTTTTAAAATGAAGCTGACAGTAATACCTCCCTCATAGGGTTATTGTGACATTGAGTTAATATATGTAAAACACTTTTAACAGTGCCTGATATAATTGTGTTCTCCATAATTTCAACTGATATTCTTTTTATACTATCCAGATACCTACTCCCTTACCTCAATTACAGGGACCCAACTATTTGAGAGAGTGAATCAAAGTACATACCTTTTCTTTTCAAAACTTTTCCATTAAAATTTATTCATTTAACCATTAGATATCTATTTAGCTCTTACTTTGTCCCAACCACTCATCTAGATATAGCTATGAACATTCAATGGTAAACAAGACAGACAAGGCCTTTGCTGTCATGGTCTTTACACTTTATTTGAGGGAGCTACACAATAAAAAATAAAAAGGAAAACAATAAGTGAATGTGATAATTGCAGCCAGTGATAAATACTATGAAGTGGTAAGTATTTGAAGAAAAACAAAGAAGTGGACAAGGTAGAGAAAGATCTTAGGGGGCATAATATTAAATCAGATGATAAAAGAAGTCATAAGTTATGATATTTCACTCAATCATTGGATGTATACATCATGCAAGGCACTACTCTAGTTCTGGAGATACAACAGTGAATGAGGCAAACCAGGTTCTTGCTCTCATGCAGATTATATTCTCATTTTGGAGCAGAAATTAAAACAAGGAAAGCAATAGGAAATGTTTTGAAAGTCAGTTAGTAATGCATGCTATGAAAAGTAGAAATGGGATGAAGAGTAACTAAGGACTATTTAAATTTGGTGGCCAGAAAAAGACTCTCTGATTAGAAGGAGTTTGTTCTTGGCATGAGGGTCAGCCACTAGAAGATTTTTAAGAATAGGAGTGAGAGGATCTACTTTACTTCAAAAAAATAAATCATTCTAGCTTCGGTGTGGAAAATTCATTATAGAAGGGCAGCAGTGGGAACGGGGGATACATTAGGAGGCTTTGCGATGGTATAGGTAAAATCCATGGCTTGGGTGGGATTCGTAACAGTGGAGTTGCATATAAGTAGATAGGTTTGAGATATGTTTTAGAAGAAAAGCCAACAGCATTTGATGATGAGCTAGAAGAAATGGAGGTCAGAAAAAAATAGGAGTAAAGGATGTTTTCTGTATTATTTTGCCCAGGTAACTAGGTGGATGGTGGAGATATTAAATTTGATATCCAAATAGAGTTGTCAAATAAGGAAAAGACTATTGTATACATAAATCTGAAGCTCATGAGCAATGGAAGAGCCAGATATAGAAATTTGGACAGTCATTTGTATATATATATATATATATATATATATATATATATGCACTATTTTAAACCTTGGAGTTGGATATGATCTTTTAGGAAGAGAGATTAGAGAGTTTAAACCTATTCCTGTTTTGCACCTCATTCATATAGGACACTGATAATTGGCCATTGAATATCATAAAACATACTAAGGTGTGGATATCCATGAAGTTCTTCATACTAAGAGGTTGATGATTAATTATAAACCATTAATTTTTCTTTTCATTTTTGTTGTAGTAAGAGTATGCTAAAGAAGCTACTCCAGTGCTGGGAGTTTCCAACCCAGCATCACAAAGATGGGCCTTAGTTTATAGCTGAGATAAGCAAAGGGGTAGTAGTGGATTTGGCATCTCTTTAATCCAGCCACCTGTGCTATTCCACTCATCTACAAAGGGCCAATCAAACAGAAGACTGCGAGATGATTGGTTTATGGCTTTCTGTTGAATTTGGGGCCTTTAAAAAAAGCACTCCCAGTTTTTATTTAATTTTGATATTTCTGCCTTGATCTTTCTCCCTTTGCTCCATAATTGAAGCCAATTGTCAGGCAACCACTGGATGGGTCACCAAGATTGTACGATTCTGTCACATCCTTCTTTCTTTTGAACATTATGCCTTAGGCATTGGCATCTTGCCATTGTTACATTTGTCATCTTCCTGATTACCTCCTTTGTAAATTGATCAATATATCACTTATTCATTTATTTATTTTCTGATATTTGAACAGCTGGGGTTATTTTTATAATTACCTGGAACTAGATATGCAGCTATTCACATCCTCTCACCCTGTGAAAATTTCCAAAGTGAGAGACACAGAACTCCCTGGGATGGTATATTGTGTTCATTTTTAATTTGGAAAGTGAGAGTGTAAAGTGTCTAGCCTCTCACCAATATAGATGCTGCTAAGTTTCATTTTAAAATATGATATATAAATTCTTCAAGTGGGGAAGGTTGGGGATTCTATTGAAAAGATAGATAGATGGATAGAGAAATAGATACAGATTTAAAGGCAGAATTCTCTTAATGAGACTACATCAAAAGAAAAAGATTCAGCTTATTATATTTTAAAAAGTGCCTACAGTTTTTATTTTAACTATGTAGTTCTCGCTTTTGGTAGTTTGACATCCCTAATATTGTTTTAAGATAGATTTTATATTTAATGTGATTGTTTTCCAGTCAGAGATATTAGTTAGAATATGAGAAATAATGTCTCTCCTATTTATTTTCTTCTTCTCCCCAAATAAGTTTGATTTCATTAAAAAAAATGTGTCTGTAATTGAATTTGTCCTTTTGGGGATGATGATAGAATATCTTTTCTTCCTCTTTGAAAGCTTGACCCAATAGGTCCACAGGGTTCTGTCTCTTCTTGGTGGCAAACTTCTCTCTGATTAATGCTGAATTCTGATATAATTATAGGAAAACTGAGATGAGGGTGACTAATGAGGTTTGTTATAGGAGTAGATGCTAGGGTGAGAAATGTGATTGCCTAGAGCCACCACACCCTAACCCCAGAGAACTGGGGTTATGTCTCTTCTTCATCTGTTCTAAAGTCTGATCCATGATACAAAAAAATATATTTCTTCTACCCTGACCTCTCACAGTGATTCCTAGATGACTGGCACTCCTAATTTCTCTGTATTTCATGTTTGACAATGACAGTCCCTCCCATTGAGACCAAATTCATGATACAATCTGAAAGTACAATGAGACATGCACTCAGAAGGTGGGCTTTTCAGGGAAGTCTGATGTTGTAATTCTTTATGCTTGCTGGCAAACTTCTCTTTAGTTAATATGGAATTCTGATATAAGGAAATGGGGATAAGGGTAGCTAGTAAGATTTGTAATAGGAGTAGCTGCCAGCATAAAAAAAAAAATGTGATTTCAGAAGTTACTACACGCTAACCCTAGAGAACTGAGATTTTTCCAGGGAAATAAATTTTATTTTCTCTTTGGCCCCATATTTAGAAAAATAATAGCACTACATGGACTAAAAGGTAAAGATTGTCCTGCTGAGGGCTCGGTGGATAAAGTAGGAGTTCCTAAACTTGTCTTTGCAATATCTGACATCTTTAGTGTCAGCAATGAGTGTTTATGAGGTTCTTAAAACATTTGAAAGTCAGTATTCATGTTAGGAATATATGAAGAGTACTTTCATAGAATCACACAATAACTGGGCACTCTAACTTCAAGAATATTAGGGTTCAGTGGATTTAAATAACACAATTCCGTGTTCATTTTTTTACCCATTTCCCCCACAGCAAGCTCCTAAAAATTGTCATGTCTGGGCTTTCTTGGTCTCATGAGGTTAAACTCAATTTTAAGTCCCATTTTCATCTAATATGAAGGGTTTTACAGATTAGGGGACAAAATGACAAAATCATATACCATAATTACATAGGACATAACATGTATTCTTGTAGCAAGGTGTTTAATTTTGTAATAATCTTCCCCATCTCCAAACCCAGCCTGGCAATAATACAGTTGATTCTTGAACAACGTGAGGGTTGAGGGTAATGACCACCTGCACAGTCAAAGCTCTGCATGTAACTTTTGACTAACCCAGAATTTAACATTAATAGTCTACTATTGACTGGAAGCCTTACCAATAATGTAAACAGTTGATTAAAAAAAATTACATATTTTGTTTTTATATGTACCATATACTACATTCTCACAATAAAGTAAGCTAGAGAAGATAAAACGTTATTAAGAAAATTATAAGGAAGAGAAAATGTATTTACTATTCATCAAATGGAAATGAATCATCATGAATGTCTTCATCCTCATTGGCTTCAAATTGGATAAACTGAGGAGGAGGAAGAAGAAGAAAGTTTGGTCTTGCTGTCTCAGTAGTGGTAGAAGCAGAAGAATAATCCACATATAAGTGGATCCACACAGTTCAAGACTGTGTTGCTCAAAAATCAAATATAATTGATCAGTCATTTTTTAAAAAAATACATGTGTGCTGTCTGGGTTTTTTTTTTTTTGCTACAAATCAAGACACTTCGGAGTATTGTCCCTTTTTTTGGATTATCTAATCTTCTGCTTTAATAAAAATGTTCCTACAATTGAGAAAGATTTTGTATTGTGGTCTTTTCATGCATTGTACTTATCTATAAAGTAGTAGCCTTAACTAATGTTAGCCTATCATTTTTAAATCTCTGGTAAGTGTTATTTGAAATTCATTCATGTGTTTTAGGAACAAGGTGACAAAATGATGGTATGCTCTTTATAAATCTCGCATGCAGTATGGCAGCCTATGAGTCATTCTTATAAGTGGTATAGACTTTATTGTCTTACATGATTTATGCTTATAGCCATACATAAATCACAAAGAACCACCAGAGGAATTTTAGTGTCTAGTTCTAATAAAGGAAGGGATTTCACAGATTGTCTCTATCAAGTCTGAATGAGGTTTAAGAAGTAAAGGATTTACATTAAATAATTGGTTTTCAACTTGATATCAGCTAATGATGAATATTTCTATAGAAAATATTAACAAGGAAACTTCATTTTATTTTATATTTAAACCAAGTCTGTGAAATGTAGACTCTGAAAAACTTTTAAAGGTTTCCCCTATGGTTTAGTATTAAAGGTTTTTAGTTTAGAGAAAGGAAATAATTATTATCTAGGAGATCCCATGAGAATTTAGTTACTGTTAGTTCAGCTCGATCAAGAGTTCATCATCTCATTTGTATAACAAACATTTATAGACAAATACTGATAAGTTTTGCATGCCAAAATACCATAAACAAAGTTAAAAAAAACCTAAAATGACAAGTTGGGAAAATAGTAGGAACTTGTTCATTCATTTGTTCAAAACTCATTTAACAAAAAAAAAACTAATTTCAATAATATGCGAAAGTTCCTACAAATGCTTAAGTAAAAAATAGCAGGTTTTTCTTTTTACTTGGCAAAGAATGTTACCATACAGTTCACAGAAATCTAAATATATAAATAATAAAAAATAAGAATAAAACAAAAGATATATTGTCTTATATCTACAAGATGACAAATATAAGAAAGTCTAAAAACACAAAACAGAAAAGAGTTCAAATATATGTACATTTTTGGAGAGCTATTTTGTAATACTACCCGCATTTGTACTCACATTATTTTATTCAGCTAATTCCACTCTAGAAACCTATTCTGCCAATGTACAAAGTTTAAATAGATGGATATTTATTTTCATTATAACTTTGATTATAATAGCTAAAAATGGAAATAAACTATATGCCCCTTAATAAGTGAATGAGAGGAATTTAAATGATTATGATATATCCATATGATGGATATTGTAATGTTGTTTTAAAAATAGGTTATATCTATATTTGCTTATTTTAAAACAGTTAAATATATATGTGCTGATATGAAAGATCAGCAAAATGTATTAAGTGAAATATCCAAGATGCAGAAGTATTGGGATAGTATTATCTTGTAAAATAATGGCCAAGAAACATAAAAATGGATACAAATACATACCTCTGGGATACATATTCAGACACTATATTTGAAATCTAAAAGTGGGATCAGGGGAAAGGGAGAGGTATTTTTACTTTCATTTTGAAGCCTTCAGATTGTTTAAAATGTTTACCTTGTGCATAGTAAGTATGACATTTGAGAAGTTAGAATGATTAAGGCAAAAGTAGAGAAAAGTGAAGTAACACTTATTGAACATTCGCGAAGTCTTAGACATTATGTTTTTTGCTATACACATGTCTGTACTGTTATCCTTTCCACAGCATTCAAAAGGTAAATGTTAATTTCCCCACTTCACAAATGAGTAAACTAAAGCCTAGAGAGGTTATGTTTGGCCATTGTCACACAGCTAGTGTTAATAAGACTAAATGTATTAATAGAATGAGAGTAATAATAATAACAACCACTACCACTAACTTTTGGTACCAATTAAGTTCAAATACATTACGTATTTGGGTTTCTAGTCACCATATCAACAAAATTCCCATTTATAATTAGTGAAACTTGGTTCAAAGGAATTTATTAAAAGAAACAGGGCTCATATTTGAACATGCTTCAGTCTACTTCCAAACACTAGCCCTTTCCACTGTCCTATATCATTTCCCATACATAAGGTGTCTGAAAGGAGATGTGGGAAACAAAGATACAAATTAGAGGCTCCTACAATAGTCTATGTGAGAGGTTATCAAAATAGAGGAAAAAAAATCTGAGAGAGATTTGGGAGATAAAATCAGTAAGCCATGGTGAGCAACCGAGCATTATGGTCCAGGTATAAGGAAAAGTAAAAGGTGACCATAAAATTTCTAGGTGCTGGTAATGACAGTTAACAAAAATAGGACCTGTATGCTGAGTATGGTGGCTCATACCTGTAATCCTAGCACTTTGGGAGGCCAAGGCAGCAGGATGCCTTGAGGCCAGGAGTTCTAGACCAGCCTGGGCAGCATAGTGAAATCCTATCTTCACAAAAAATATGTTTAAAAAATTAGCTGGGCATAGTGGCACCCACTTATAGTCCCAGCTAATTGGGGGGCTGAGGCAGGAGGATTGCTTGAGGCCAAGAGTTTGAGGCTGCAGTGAGCTAAGATTAGGCCATTGCACTGCAACCTGGGTGACAGAATGAGATCCTGTCTCAAAAAAATATATAAGATCTATAAGAGAAGAATAACTTTGGAAATTGAAAAAAAGTCGTTTTGTGTATGTTGACTTTCTGAAGAATGTGGCACACCCAGGTGAAGATGACTATTAGGCAAGAGAATAATACATGAGTTTAATGCTTCTCCCTGTTATCGTTATCATCAACCATGTTGAAATTTCAGAATTATCTTTAGTTTCTCCACCTTCTCCTATCCCTCTCTCCTATTCTCTTATCCCTCTATATAATCATATCTTAGAAAGAAAAACACAAAACAAAGCCACCACAATGCCTCTGGTATCTATTTTCCAATTCCATTTGCATTATAGCCTTTAGTTCTGACCATCAATACCTCTGGCTTGTAATGTTTCAATATCATCTAAACTCCAATATGGTAACTAATTTCTCTCCCTTCTGTCCATGTTACACACACACAAAAAAAGAAATAAAACACGCAAGTCTTCTCAGTACCTACAAAATAAAATCCAAACTCAAAAACATAGCACTAAAAGTTCACCGTGGCCTGACACCAGTCTTTCTTTCCAGTTTTATCTTCTGCTATTTCATATGACTGAAACCACTCAGACAAATCAGAATATGTACTTCATTTCCTATAAACTCAGTCTATACTTTTATGTCTCTCTTTTTTTATTATGAATACATTCATTCATTTCTTTAGTCAGTCAAAAACCATTTCAAAGCACCTATTATCGTGATTGTGGTAGAGATAGACATGTATGAATGCAAGAAATGCGTGGGAAGTAGAATTTTACAGAATTTAGGTGTTGAAAATGACCGAAACATGAAGATTGATTCCTGTTTTTTTGGTTGTCTCAGTTAGAGATTGCTAAGAGATACCAGAAGGGAACCAGATTAAGGTGAAGGTGGAAGATTATGAGTCTGGTTTTGCACGTGTTAAAATCGACATGCCTTTGATATATCAAAGTGGAGAGACCAAGTTGTAAGTTGGATATAAAAATTTGGTTCTCAGTGCTAGAAATAGATATTTACAAGTCATCTGCATGTAGGTGGTAAAGGAAACCATGGGCATAAATGAGATTCACTAAGGAAAACATACAAAGTGAAAGAAAAGATGGACTAGAATTGAAACTCCAAAAATGGGATTACGAACGTGTTAGGGTTGGAGTAGTGGAGAGGTAGGAGGGAAACTGAGATAGTAAATTTTCATGAAACTAAAAAGCAAACCAAAATAAAAACTCGTTGATTCCAGAAAGAGGGAGTGATTTAAAGTACTCGATAATGCTGAGAGGTTAAGTAAAATAAATAATAACAGAAAGTTTCAGTTTGAATTGAGGCACCTGAAAATCGTTGATGACTTTATAGAGAACTTTTTTAGTAAGATAAAGAGGCAAATGCCAGAATGAGAAGAGAAGTAATGGGGAAGTTATTAAATGAGTCCAACAAAGATGGGCACAAGATATTTGACTAAGAGAAGAGAGAGACAGTATCATAATTAAATGGGAATGTGGGGTTGAAGGAGATTTAAATGCATGCTTAAAATTTGAGATGTATAACTATGTTTGAAGTGAGATTTTAAATAAGAGATAGAAGAAAGAGAGAGAAAATAACTTCAGTACAATATTTTTGTACAGCGTCTAGTAATCATTCTACTAGATACACAATGGATTTTAGCTATAATTATTACTCTTATTTTTCAAAAACCAGTAAACCAAAATCATAGGCTAAAACATTGGATCCTCAAGTGAAACTTTCAGAAATGGACAGCTTAACTTAGGGTAATTGCAAAGTAAACATCTTTCATAGAGATTTCCCCTTCTCCTTTCATGGGACTTTCTGCAAAACATTAATAAGTTTAAAGGATTTTGTACTTCTGTGATCTTTTGTAAATGCCTGGCTATGTGGAAATAAAAAGAAAATAGAGATGAATGAAATATGGAGTAAGACATTTGGTACCTTAATTATAAGGAACTGTTTTTATGAATCCCTATTCCAGTATTTAACACACTCTATTATAATTATTTGTTTGCATAGCAGTCCCTTCTACTAGACCAATACTGCTGTTCCATAGAAATAAAATGCAAGTCACATATGTAACTTTAAATTTTCTAATAGTAATATTTAGAAATTAAAAAACACAGATGAAATGAATTTATGTTAGTATATTTTATTTAATTATTTAATCCAAAATATTATCATTTTAAATGTCATCACTATAAATCATAATGAACTACTTTACATTCCTTCTTTTGAATTGTCTTCAAATCTGGTATTTTAAAGTATAAGTACTTTTATATTTATAGAATATCTCAATTTAGATTAGCTGCATTTCAACTGCTTAGTAGCCGCACCTGCATAGTGGCTACCGTACTGAACAGCACAACACTAGACTATGAGCTCCTTAAATATTCTTGAAAGTTACTATTTAGGGATTCAATTCTAGATCCTCAAACACTAGCTCAGAGCCTAGCACATAACAGCTGCTAAATAAATATTTGATGAACAAGACACATCTTTCATGCTAACATAGAACAGCCTTTTCATATGAAAGAAGGTCACTTTTAGGTATTATGGAAAGGAGTAAAAACGAGGAAGAAAGGCAGGAAGCAGTATTTCATTTATATATGCACGTATACTATAAGATGTGTATGTGGGTGGGGACACAGCAAGGTGTTTACCTTTATCTTGTTGCTACTGTTTAATCATCTAAAACATTAGATTGGAAACACCCTCTGGAATGCTCCCCTTTTGTTATTCACAATATGTTCATGCAGTTTTTCCATACCACCGCTAGATAATAGGGACATTCAAAGACAATATCTTTCTCTCATTCATCTCATTATCCCCTGCAGTGCAGATAACAGAGCATTCACTCCGTAAAGATGTGTGCCATACTTTAGAGTAGATTTCTTCAGGTCTGCCTTCCTCCTTATAGTTTATTTGCTGTAATCTGTGAGGAATCTGCCTGTTGTTGGCACAGTTTCAATAATGGTAAGTGGAGGTGACCTCAGAAAAGATGGTATAAAACAAAAATTGTCATTTTTATGCATAATCAAAGTGCATGTAAACAAAAGTTGCCAGAGAAGGTTTGGAGTAAGTTGTATAGGACAGCAAGGTTAAGTCATTAAGGCAAATATTTGTTTTTGCCAGAGGCCAGCACTACTCTTGGAAATAAGGTGATTAGACAATATTTTGTTTTCTACTTTATGCAGATGTCTTTGAGCTAAGTGAATTTTAAAATGAAAAGTGAGGGTAAGTTTAAATAAAAGATCTTTAGAATCCTTACATAAAGGTTAGCTTTTTTGTTTATTGTTTATTGCCTTTCATCCCCATCAAACTTTATAAGCTCCATGAAAGAAGATATGATGTCTTTTTTATTCACCAATATAAACACAGTTCAATGTTGAGTATATAGAAGGTGTTCAATAAATATCTATGTATCGAATTAATGAATGAATGGGATGTTTTATTGCAATATAATAAAATTCATTTTTATTACAAGTGAAGGATCAAAGTTATGTTTAGAAGTAGGGGACAAACACAAAGTAATAATTTTTGAAGGCTTTGTTCTTTAAGTACATATTATTTATTGAATATTTTTCCTCAAATAACTCTAAAGATTCATCTGAATTTCTGTTTATTTTAAACTGTATTCGGTTTATGTCCATGGTCTGTGAAATTAAGTAAAACCTAACCAATTACTTTCCATTTGCCATCGAAAATAATTCACTTTTTTATTTTACAAAAAGTAGGATAAATGGGGAAATGGCTTTATGTTTTCGGTTGGAAGCTTGAGTCTTAATATTCTTTTGCATATGAGCCAAAACTTCATGGAGCTACTTTGCTGAAGTTAAACTAAGATTTAATTATGAAAAAGCAACTGTATTAGTCAGAGCTCTCAGAGAAACAGAATCAATGGGGGAGGTGAAGAGAGAGAGACAGAGAGAGAAAGAGTGAGAGAGACTGATCGATGTATTATAAGGAATTGGCTCATGCAATTATGGAGGCCGAGAAATCCCACGATCTGCAGCCAGCAAGCTGGAGACCCAGGAGAACCAACAGAGTAGTTCTAGTCCAAGTCCAAAAGCCTGAGAAACAGGACAGTCCATGGTATAAGATCCAGTCCAAAAGCCGGCAGGCTCAAGATACAAGAAGAGCCAATGTTTCAGATCAAGTTCAAAGGCAGGAAAAGACTGATGTGCAAGCTCAAGCAGTCAGGTAGAAGGAGTTCCCTTATTCTTAGGTAGATCGACTCTTTTTTCCTATTCAGGCCTTCAACTGATTGGATGACAGCCACTCACATTAGGAAGGATAATCAGCTTTACTCAGTCTATTGATTTAAATGTTAATTTCGACCAAAAATTTTCATAGATACATCCTGAATAATGTTTGACCAAATATCTGAACACTCTGTGCCCCAGTTAAGTTGACACACAAAGTCAACCATCACAACAGCTCCCAAAAAGTAACCACTGAGATATTACAAAGGGTGATTTTATTACTGTTGCATTGTTCCTCTTAACTCAGTCTAATTTTGAGTCTTTGTTAAAATTATTACAACTATCTTGTAGTTCTAATATGTCAAAGTGAACTAATGGTTTTATGGAGGACAGCTAAGCCTATTCACAGGGAATATTGTGATTATCCACTATATTTTTGGTTAGAAAGAACCATTGCATAATTACATAATTTCTTAATATCTAGTAAGTTGTGGAAATTACTTGCTTGAACCTTCTCTATTGACCCACAAATAGGACAATTTAAGATCAGGTAGCAGTGGCTGTGATTAACACTAGTGCTGAGTGTAATACACATGGGTATAAAAGCCGTTGTCAAGTATTTTTTTGCAGTGGAACTTTTTCTTTTTACTTTTTTTTTTTTTTTTACAAATGATTATTTTCGGTTTCAGTAGTTAGAAGAGAAAAAAAGGCGACGTTTCTGGTTGAAACAGGAGCAATAGGGGAAGACAGCTTCAAGCCCTGGCAATGATTTAACCAACTATGCAGATGTCAGATACTAATGCTACTATGGTGAATGAAACTGACTCTTGTTATATAAACTCAATGTTACCTCAAATGTTCTTTGTATGGAGTTGTATTTAAACACACCATATCTGATATTCGTTAGTTTATATTACAGTTTAAGATAAACCAATGTGATTCTGTAGAAAGTGCATGAGCTTTGGAAATAGATAAACCTGGTCTTGAGTCTCAGCTCTATCACTTAATGGTTGTGTAGCCTTAAGCAAGTTCCTTGCCCTCCCAGGTTTACTTTTCCGTATTGAAATAATCATGGCATCACACGCATTCACTCCCCAGCATTCCTCCGCACTTCCTTAAAACAAATGAAAATGAATAAATAATCAAGTAGGTATAAAAATATAAGATATAAGACATGCTCTACTTTTATTGCTTCTCCACTACCATTTGCTCCTTGAAGCTTGAAAGAGTTTTATTTTGTTTCTAAATGAAATGGGAGAGAGGCCTTTTAAATGTCAACGTCACTTTATTCATTCACAAATTAAAATATATGTATACTTATTAGAACCCAGTTAGGAATATAAAGGAACTTACATTATGGTGCTCACGGTGCACCAGTAATGTGGGCCTATGAACAGAAAGACATTTTAATGTAATGGCTAAAATAATTTTATTAAACATATTATCACCATCATACATTTAGTTTGGAAAATAAGTCTAGTGCTTATGACTTAAGATTAAAAATAATTGCCTTTTTCCCAGGTGCAGTTTGAAAACAAAGTTAATTGCCAAACCCCAGAAAATGTAAACTACTCTACATGTTTAAAGCTTTTCCTTTCCACTAAATTCACATAGAATTTTATTCTTGAAATTTAGAGAAACTTCTTTTAGTATTCGATGCATATCTTTTTCATCTTGCTGTTCATGCTGTCCATTTTAAATGTTTGGTCTGCTATGGATATATGTCATATTCTGCTAATAAAATAGCTCAGAGGCTATTGTTTTCTCTATGATTTCCGACTTGTGGATATGAAGCTGTGTAGAGCTTTAATATAAAGATAGCTCATTAATTTGCAATTCTTGTGGCAAGCCTCCAAAGTAAAAAAAAAAAAGCGTGTTAAACTGACTCACAGTTGAATTTTTAAGGGATTGTTGTTTTGGCAATGGGGACCCTTTCAGGATGCAAAACTAAAGAATGTACTTTAAATTTTACTAAAACAATTATTTGATATAATCTTCACTAACATAAGGGCATAAGTAATGCAAAGGAATACTTGTAATCAAAAAGATCTCAGCTTTTGTCCTCCAGCAAAGAACTTTTAAGGTGACACAGTTACCTCAGGAAAGCAATATTGGTTTAATGCAAGAAATATTGGTTAATCTAAAATGATAGAGGAGAAACTGAAGGAAATAACATTCAGATTAATAAGATACTAAAGCATAATAAAAAATTAATTGTACTGTATTTTCATAGGTGTTTCTAGATAATAATACCTCATAATTTTCATGTGTTTACAAACAAATATATCAATCACTTGCCAGTGCAGCATACAGCTACCTCTAGGATTAAATTTGGAAGAACTGAAGATGTATAAATCAACGTATATAGCAATTTGTCAGAGGCGATAAAAGAATACCATAGGCAATTAGAGCACACTAATATTCAATTGCTTCACGCAGCTAACACAACATCATTTGCTTTCATTTTTGGAAATACTGCCATTGAAATACTTACCATTCAACTGCAGATTAATTCATCTTAACAACTCATTAAGTTTAAAGATTCTATCATGGAAAATGTATAAAAATCAAAAATATCCATCTTCGAATCTGGAATTTTGAATCAAGTGTCATATTTGTTTTAACTAGCTAAAGCTTCCTTATCTCTAAAATGTGTTCAGGTTAAGCTGGATACTGTGTGGGTGGGGAAACATGAAAGGTTTTTTTAGTTCAAGCATACATTTAAGGTTTATAAAAGCATAAGCTTTTAAAAAAAATCATTACACATATATGTGAATGCGTGTGTGTAATTTTCTTTTTAACCGATTGGTTAGTGACAGTAGTTTAAGAAAATATAACTTTCTCACATACATCAAATTGCTTTACAGTTTTATATCTGGGGATAAAAATACTTTAAAATACTTCTTAAATTGATAACAGCAAAGTCTCTAGTCAAACTCCAACTTCTAATGGCTTATACTTGATTTGCTTTAATATGGGTTGTGGGAAAAGAAAAACTATTGAAACTCCATTTAGATCTGCCTGGCAACAGACAGGTAGAAAGGACTTCAAATTACTATTTTTCATTGTTGGAGAGCCCCTTAGGACTACATTGGAAAGAATTCTGTCTACCCCAGATAAGAGTCTCCTAACAGTTTAATGTGCCAATCAGTTGTGCTCAGCAGCCCAGAATCATCATATTGCAGCTATTGAATAGTTCCAGACCATATGTTTCAAAGGATGGAGAATGTGATATGTGACACATTTCTAAAGAATGATGATGAAGAGCATTAATATGCTGATGATGGAAAGGGGGAACTGGAAGGGACTGAATTGTGTGGGATCAACAGTGACTTGGGATAGGAAAGAAAATTGTATAAGCAGCAGGCATCTCACAGAGTCTATAATTACATGTCTGCTCCAGCCATATTGTCCATTCAAACTAAATTGCACAGTTCCTCTTCATCTTTAAACAGCAACCTCTGGAATACTAGGGCACACAAGTACATTTAAGATAGACGGATAATAGAGACTAGTTAGCTTCTCTCGCAGCTCAGACTCAGTATGTTCCATATCCTGAAGAATCATCTTTAAAATAAATCTGGAATAAGATTATGCAGAGTCTGATTAGCATCTGTGGTTACCACCAATTTAAAAACATAAAATGAGATCCCGAATATGATACCCTTGGAAAAAAGTATCTTACTGTTTTTCGTCTTGAGGGCCTTCATCTTACAGGATAAAGAAATCAACATATGTTCATTTTAAGTGGCTAATTAAAATGTATGTTATGTATATCTACATGCACTTAGCCCAGAACATCGTTTATAAAAGAATGGTGACAAAATCTTTAGAGATCCAAAGCACTAAAACCACAATGATTCCACACTTCCATTCTCAATCTGTAATTAAAAATAAGTGTAAGGAAATCCCTGGGTAACTACTTTGATGACATCAAATTACTTTTAAAATATCTTTTGTGGCCCTATTTTGCTGGTGCCTTTAGTTTGTGTATCTGCCTATTAGATAATTCAGCATATAATTCTCAATGGTACAGTTCAGTAGACCATGGCCAGGCCAGCTGCCCTGGTTAAGGGATAGAGTTGAAGGGGTGAGGGTAGAAATATTTTCTATTGGATGTACATGAATGCCTCTCTAATTATGTGAGAATTTAATAAAGTAAAGGAGTTGACCATATAGATAGTTGGGGAAGTTTCCTAAGCATTGGGAACAAAAAGTACAAATGTCCTGAGGTTGAAGCATATTTGATATGTTTGAGGAACACCAAGTGGCTAGAATAGAATGAACATGGGGAAGAGATTTTAGGTAAGAAAAACAACAGGCAAAAATTTCAGAGGTAACAGATGATTTTCCAACATCAGAAATTACTTCACTTCTGAAGTTAGGCCTCCATCCTTAAACAATAGTCAGAATAGTGGCATGTAGCTAAACTCATGTCCAGTATTAACTGCATAAACTGGCTTTTTTATCTCTCTGAAGGACACTGAGTGGACAGGGAACCCCAGGGGACCCATATGGCTAATATAAGTAACATAAGATTTATAGGAAGAAGACAAATGGACAAAAGGTAGAATTCTGAAAACAGAACAAGGCAAATCAAAAAAGAAACTTTTCTACCTTTGAAATATATGACATCAAATGCTGTGCTATTAATTCAGAAAACTCACAATATGATCATAATTATATGGAAGGTATACAGAAACTGATGAGTTCTATTAAAATACAAAAACCTGAAATAACACATAAAGGAGACTAATGAATAATAAAATCACATTGACGATACTGACAGCTAACACGTCTTATCTCACGATATGTTTTGAGTGCAATGGTATATGGACGTGGTCAGAAGCTACAATGCCACAAAAGCACACAGAGTATATAACAAAAATTTAGCTGAATGTATGGTATAGCCATAGAGGGATAATGAGTTTTTCATTTCAAAACAGGATCAGATAATCACTTCGTTCAATTTTTGTCTTTACTTAACTGGAGACTGAATAGATTATGTTAACTAATAGTTTGGATTTCAGGTGCATTATATATAATTATATCAGGATTAGTAAGGCGAGATTCAAACAATTGGTGAAAATTGTTAAACAAATGGCTTAAAAGTCTAATTGATTGTTTGACATTGTGAAGTTATAACATAAATATTGTCTTCCATAACAGCTAATATGTTTCAATGAAAATACTTATTCACTGATGCAAATAATACACACATAGCTTTCATTTCCCCTCTTAGATCAGAAGTCTAGAACCTTACTATAATATGATTTCCAGTTCACATATGATGCTTTATAGTTTTCTAACACTTTTATATATATTCACTTTCTTGATGAGATCTCTGTTACCTCCCTATTTAAATTGAAACCATTCTCCCTTTTTCCTCCTCCTCCATTCCACACCTTGAATTTTCTAATCCTACTCTATTTTTCACTATCGTCTTCTAACATACTATGTCAATTACATGCCTAATTTTTATTATCTGCCTCTCCCCTTTAATATGTAAGCTCCACTCCATGGCCACATGAATCTTATTTATTTACTGATGTATCCCAAGTACCTAGAATAGTGTCTCACACATAGTAATGACTCAACATTTATTAATTAAATGAATGGATGAATAAATAATTGTTTGCCAGTTTTATCCTCAGGTGAAGTAAATGAGGTAGGCATTGAAATTTACATACAAAAGAGATGAGAAAACCAAAGTGGTTGGGTGACTTGCCAAATGTCACAGAGAAATCTATTGGACTGAGAGAGAAGTAAAGTACAGTCTCCTGATTCCCAGATCTATAATATTTCCACTTGAAAAAATCCCATTTCCCTTTTGGCAGTCATTCTTAATTCTGGCTGCACAATGCAATCACATTTGGCACTTTAAAAAATTATGATTACTGGATCCACTCCACAGAAATCATGATGCAGATTGAGTATCAGGATTTTTATCAGTCTCCTGCCTCAATAAATTAAAGTTAGTTTTTCCAACAAACATTTAAATGGCATAGTGAATGGGCTCATACTCACCTATTTTAAAATCCCAGTGTCTGTTTTAGTTTGGGTAAATTCATCAGCCTGTAAACCTCAGTTTTGTCAGCTCTCAAATAGGAATAATGATACCAAACTTGCAGGGAAGTGCAAGGATCAAATGAGACTATGCATGTGAAAAAGCGTAGCACATGATAGATATACAATAAATGTTACTTTTTGCCTCTTTTCTTATTTGTTTCTTTCTTCCTGACCACAAGACTTTTTACTATTTCAATGTACTACTGTATTCAGGTAACACTGTGGAGTTATTAAGTTTCGTTAACTGCTGATGTTGTCAATGTGATTTTACTCTTCATTAGTTTCTGTCATAACGCTCTCTGAGATTCTGTTTTAATAAGAACTATCAATTCTCTCACGCCTCAAGTATAATTATGATGGGGTAGTGAGTTTTCTAAATTGATACCATAGTATTTATCTTCATGGGTCAACAAATACTAAAATGTTTGTGCTTAATTTTATTTCCCCACTTGCACCTCCTTTCAGAAATTATTTCCAGTATTAGTCCCTATTGTGAGAGGAAATTAAGATGTATCAAGATTTTAGTATGAATTTTACAAAAATCTTTAGAACTAGGATTGATGAATAGCACTTAATGCTGCTGTAGTTTTGGCATGCATTTATGTATATCGTTCCAAAAAATCTGTGGTGGTATGACATAGTTAAAATTATGCCTCTTATATTGATGAGAAATGTTCATCATAACAATACATACTAACTGATAGTGGCTAGGAAGTGAAATATATAACTTTTGTTATTTCTTTTTATTTTAGACATCATATTGAGGGATACTTTACATGACATCACTTATTTTAAGTGTACAATTCGATGAAGTTTGGTAACTTTACAGGCTTGAGAAAACAATCCAACTTTAGAATATTTCCTTCGCCCTAATAAACATCAGTCATACCCATTGCAGTCAATCCCTGTGCTCTCTCCTAGACAGTCTCTGATCTGCTTTCTGTATCCAGACATTTTCCTTTTCTGGACATTACAAATAAATAGATTCTAAAACATGTAGTCTTTAAATAAGTCTTCTTAAAATTAGCACAATATGTTTGAGGTTTGTCCATGTTGTAGCATCTATCAGTACTTCATTCTTTTTATTTCTGAAAAGTATGTAATAATTATATGAATATATAACTGGTTTAGTTGCCCAGAAATGCAACTAATGTAACAATTCACCATAAACTTGGTGGCTTAACACAACAGACATGAAGTCTCTTACAGTTCTGGAGGCTAGAAATCCAAAATCAAGACGGCAGCACGTTCTAAAGAAGAAATTTTCCTTACCTCTTTTTCTGTTAGCACTAGTAGTTCCTTGAACTGTGGCAGCATAACTCCAATCTTTACCTCCATCTTCACTTTGCCTTTCTTCCTTTCTGTCTGGGTATCCTTTTGTTTTCTTATAAGGACATCAGTCATTGGACTTATGGCCCTCCCTTACCCAGTATTAAATCATCTCAATTTGACTAATTTGCAAAGACCCTATTTCTAAACATGTCACATTCACAGACATCAGAAGTTAAAACATAAACATATCTTTTTGGGGGGGACACAATTCAGTCTACTACAGCCATATTTTATTTATCTGTTCATCAATTAATGAATATGTGGATGTTTTCCTTAGCTGCCACAAATAATAATTTCATGAACATTAATGTATGAGTATTTATATAGAAATATGTTTTATTTCTATTGTATAGATTTTTAGAAGTGAAATTGTTGGGTCATATGGAAAGTTTATGTTTGTCTTGGAAAAAACTACCAACCTGTATTTCAAAGAGGTCATACCATTTTAAATATCCACAAGCAATGTATTAGGCTTCCAGTTTTTCTACATCCCATCTGCTATGATCTGAATATTTGTGTTTTGCTCAAAATTCATATACTGATACTCTAATACCCAATGTAATGGCATTTGGAGCTAGGGCCTCTGTGGAAGTAAGTAGGGGTAGATGAGGTCATGAGGGTAGAGCTCCCATGATAAGATTAATGCCCTTATAAAAAGAGGAAGAAGATTCTCTCATTTCACCTTAGCTTACTTCTGAAGCTTTTGTAATTTTTTATGGTTGTTTACTGATTTTTCTGTATTAATTTTGTAAAATCTGTACTTTTTGTTGAGTCTGTTCACTAAAGTCTCTCTCTCATTAGTCTCTGTTCCACTGGCTAATAATTTGGCATAGATTTCTTGAAACTCAGAGAGAGAAAGAGAGAGAGAGAGAGATGAGCCCCGATGTTTACAGATTGGGTTCGTTTGGGGGAATATTTTAATGCTTAGACATGCAGTTAGATGGACAATTTGCGATACTGTCTTAGCCTTTACTTTCTGCTTGCACAGAGTCTTGAAGTTGGCCAGAGGGGAAAGCTTAGCGTCTTCTCAGGTCTTTAATTAGCATGTTTCCGGCACTGGACATGCCCTTAGCCCTCTGCATTCCCTGGAATATGCAGGTGCTTTTCAAAGACTTCGTTTCTAGAAGCATTTCTTTCTCTATCCTCTTTCTTCCCAATATTTTTGGTGTCTTACTTGCCATGACTGTTATTGTATGTCCCTGGTAGTAGAGGGTAATATAATATATTTACTGATGCCCAGGATGCTGCCTGAGCCCAAGAAGGCTTTGTGTAGGCAAAACAAATGCAGATCATTGGGCCCATCCTTCAGAGAGTCATCAGACAGGCCAAAACACACAATCACAATTCTTTGAGAGCAAATTCTCTATGGCTTCCTCTGATGCCAGTAACTTGCACAAAAATGTAGGATGCCACCTTAAAAGTAGAGTGGAGTGGGGGTTGTTAACAGGGTAAATTATTAATAAAATTCTACAGAGTTCCTTACTTAAATTCAATAAGTATTCCTCTGGTTGGTATAAGTTTTAGATATGATTTCAGAGTTCTGAGAAAGGTGATCCTGACAATTTGCCAGCTTATTCATTGTTTTTGTAAAGGGGCAGTTTTGGATTTACACACTTTGCCATTTTTGGTGACAATTTGACAAAGATCACTTTCGATTTTTAGATCAATTTGAAAAGAATCCCCATTTTAACAATATTGAGCCTGCAAATAATAAACATGAATTTTTTTCTGATTTTCTTTAATTCAACTTTAATTTATCTCAACAATGGTTTGTATCTTTTAGTGTGTAAGTCTGGCACGTCTTTTGTTAAATTTATTTCTAAGGTTTTTTGTTTCTTTTTCATGATATTTTGAATGGAATTTTTTCCCTAGTTTCATTTTCAGATTGTCTGTTGCTAGTGTGTATAAATACATTTGATTTTTATATATTGTTTTTGTATCCTAAAACTTTGCCAAACATGTTTATTAGTTCAAACAGTTTTTGTGTGTGTGTTTCTAGAATTTGAGACATACAGAATCATAGCATTTACAAATAAAGACATTTTCCTTTCTAATCTGCTTACTCACTCTCTCTTTCTCTCTCTCTTTCCTCCTCCTTCTCTCCTGCTTTATCACACTGACTAGAACTATTATCATAATGTTGAACAGAAATGGTGGCAAGAGCAGACGTCTTTGTATTGTTTCCAATCTTAGGCAGCAAGCAATCAAATTTTCACTATTAAGCATGAATTTGCTGTAATATTTTTTCTTTTTTTTTTTTTTTTTTGAGACAGAGTCTCACCGTGTTGCCCTGGCTAGAGTGCCGTGGCGTCAGCCTAGTTCACAGCAACCTCAAACTCCTGGGCTCAAGCGATCCTCCTGCCTCAGCCTCCCGAGTAAATAAATAAATGGGACCTGATCAAATTAAAAAGCTTCTACACAGCCAAAGAAACTGTCACAAGAGCAAACAGGCAACCCACAGAATGGGAGAAAATTTTCGCGTGTTACAAATCCGACAGAGGGCTGATAACCAGAATCTATTTAGAACTCAGAAAAATCAGCAAGAAAAAATCAAACAGCCCTATCAAAAAGTGGGCAAAGGATATGAACAGAAACTTTTCAAAAGAAGACAGAATAATGGCCAAAAAACATATGAAAAAATGCTCAACAT
>CAUYSK010000619.1:0-38883 GCA_963575035.1 Avahi laniger | reverse complement strand
CTCGCCATCAAATTGGTACTAACTGATCAACACTAGGGTGATCACATGGCAGAAATACTCTCCAGGGATTAGGGGGATGGGGGGCGAATCTACAACTAAAGGACACGGGGAGCACTAAAGGGAGGGAAGGGCACGCCTTTGACCTGCATTTGGGTGAGGCAAAGACATAAAGTGTAACTAGAATGTTTGTACCCTCACAATACCTTGGAATAATAAATGAAAAAAAAAACCACTGATAAAATAAACCCGGCAAATAGCCACTCTCGCCGTTTCCTCTCACAAACCCACGTGCATCGAACACATTCCCCGAACAATAGGAGGAAACGAGGGGGAACCGAAACACCGAATCTGCTGAATTCCTCACACGCCTTGCGTTTAGGATGCCTGGTATGGACAGGAGGCCCAGAGGGCAGCCTGGCAGTGCGGACGGTGAAGGAAACAGGAAACGGGGTGTGTGCGGTGTGTGGAGTGTGTGGAGTGTGTGGAGTGTGTGTTGTGTGGTCTGTGTGTGCTGTGTGGAGTGTGCTGTGTGTGTGGTGTGTGGACAGGCCGTGGAATGAGCTCCTCCCCGGCGGGCGGAAGGCGCAGCCCCAGGGAGGGCGCGGCGGTGTCCGGGAGGCGCAGGCGGGGAGCGCGCGGAAGGCGCAGAGTGCCAGGACTGGAGAATTCTCTCAGAAAGGCTGGTTTCCGTGTCCGCCACGGAGGAGCCACGAGCACTGACGGGATGAAAGATGAAAGGGTTAAGAACCGTCCATTAAGCAGGGAAGGGCCTGAGCGGAGCTCAGGAAGCCGGAATCCCAATCCTTGCCACACCGTTGCCCTGTCCTGGACAGGAAGTCCACACAAGAAAGCCCAGAAGGCTTAGGAGTTTGTTGTAAGGGCCGCAGAATTCAGGCAGCGCTGGCGGTCACCACCCCTCCCACCAATCCCGTCTCTGTCTCTTCTGTCTCTCTCTCTCGCCTAGACGACATGGTGTCCCCCTGTTCTCCCTTTTCTGTCCCTTTGCTCTGGCCCAGTGTGTAGACCTTGCAGAGTTAATGTCCCCCAGGTGCTGCCCAGTCTCCAGGTTGCTTGGTCCCTCCCTTCACTTGATGGGCACACACGGTGCCGGCCCAGAGCCAGGCGCTGAGACTCGAAGGGCCCCAGGGGAACAAAGTGGGCTGACCCTCGTGGGCTTACTTTGTATTTTCAGTTCTCAAGGGAAAGAATTTGAGTGGTCACTGGCCAACGGCCTGGCTGGCTTTGGGTTCTATCACCCCCAGTTCAATCAGCCATAGCAAGAAGAGCCACATGGCACCAAAATGACTAATGAACTTTCAGGGGAGCTACAAGCAGGCCAAATTCGACCCGCTGCCTGTCTTTGTAAAGGAAGTTTTGTCAGAATGTGGCCTTTCCCATTTGTTCACATATTGTCTGTGGCTACTTTTGTGCTAAACAGCAGAGCTGTGCAGTGGCGACAGACTCTATATGGCCTGCAATGCCTAAAACATTTACCAAGTTTGCTAAACCCTCAACTGGGACAATAGATGTAAAAGACCATGAGTAACACAAAACACCATATAGACGTAAGAAATTATAGTGACAATCACGTTGTCCCTCATCCTGCTGGGACTTCATGAGAGTCAGCTGGACCCCCTGGATAAAACATTGACCATTCTAGACGTTATTTTCCGTGGTGCCCAACTTCCAGGCCATTTGCAAACGCAAAATGGAGCTGATCTGTCCCGGTCCCGCTGGCAGTGAATATAACCTCTGCTGAGACTGTCTCAAGATGGCATGAACCCATGCAAAGACGCACAGAGGTGCATTTGTTTGCTCAGATGTTGTGCTCAGCACTTTGTAATCATTATCTCGTTAATCCTTCCAACAACTTAATGAGGTCAGTTCTGTTGCTGCCCAGTTTTACTGAAACCAAGGCTTGGGGAGGGCCCCACCGTTTATAAGACAGAGCCGTGGTAGAACCTCGGTCTGCAGACCAGGGCTCCAGACTTTCTTCTCTGAGCTAATGAGTTTTTTTCAAAATCATGCATGTAAGTCATTCATCCAGTTAACATCTGAGTTTATAATCTGTGAAAACACTGGCTGGGTGCTTTGGGGAACAGAGAGAATAATGAATAAGGTGTAGCCCTTGCTTCAGGGAGAGTCCCGGCTGGGGTGGACAATGGCAGATAAACACCGGAATGCCAGGCTCTGCACAGAGGTTCTTACAGAGGACTGCGGTGGCAAAAGGGATAACGTCCCAGAGCATTGCTGCTGAGAAGACTCTGAGAAGTTCTTCGTGTTAGCGCTGTGGCAGAGACTGCCAGCTGTCATCCTAACCCGTTTCCTTGTCTTTCTGTGGTGACCTTCCCAGCTGACCTTGCAGCAGGTGTGGCCTGCGGCTGTGTTCTCATCAGCCGGATGTACGTGGGAGTGACACACGCCACTTCCGGGCCCGGCCCCTCGAGACGTTCCAATAGTATCTTCCACGCGCTTTCCCTTTCCTGCTCACCAGAATGGAGGTGGCTTCCCGTGAGACCACGGAGGCGGCTGAAGATGACATTGAAGGTGATAGAGACACAGGCAGAAGGAGTTGGGGTCACCAAATCACCACTTGGAGCCTGTCTGGCTGCTGGCACATTTGTATGGGTTGTCACATGAATGGGAGCAAACTTTGATCATGTTGATCAAACAGTGAAATTCGGGACGTTGTTACAGGAATAACGTTACCTAACACAGCCGGTCCCCACCTTTGGCGTGCGAATAAGATCACACGTGGAGCCTATTTGACATCCAGATCCCCTGAGCTCCAGCCTGAGTGTCCTGATTCAGTAGATCTGGTGTATGGTCTGGGTGTGCACATCTTAAAATCCTAAGTGATTCTCTCACGAACTCTGGCTATGATCCCCTGGTGTCTAGACAAACTCCCTCATTTAACAGATTTCATAGAAAATGAAACCCAGAGGACGTTATACCAAGTCACCCAGCTAGTCAGGGGCAGATATGGAACCAGAACTAGGTCTCCTAACACCTGTTCAGGAGGTACATCTACGAGTTCCGTGGAACACTCCTAAACCTCCAGTGGCACTGTTGGGATATTTGCCAAGGAGATGTCTTTTTGACATCTCCTTTTTGACACCTCTGTTAGAACCTCTGTGCAGAGCCTGGCATTCCGGTGCAAACATATTTTGAGAAAACTGTTATCTGATTTTGGGGATCAATACAGTATGTTCGTTTGCTCATGCCTTTCCCACTTACATGCCCTGTCCCCACCACCGGCATCAGCCCACGTTCCCAATCTCTCTAAAACCCTCCCTGACCATTGACGCCCGTGGTTGACATCCCCTTGGCACTTATTCAATACTCAGCAAACACACACACGCTCATGCTTCCCCCAGCGTGGCTGGAGAATGTGCCGAACGAATCAAATAACCCATGCCAGTGATATTCACCCTCAGGACACACATTTTTAAAATTTCAACCACTTTGGTTCAAAAACCTCAATAAAACATTTTATGCATTTCTTGGATTCTTACACCCGTAGATGACGATAATTTTCTTAATGATTGAAGGTCTTCTCCAGGGACATGAACTAACACGAGACGCCCGCTCCATCTTGCTGGCGTGTCAGGCCCTGCGCCGCAGGCCTCGAAGCAGGTCTTTTCTGTGCCCCGACTGCTGTCGCTGGCGCAGCTCATGACTACTGATGTGCTCCTGCGCCTCTCCCGGGCCTCGGGAGAAGCACGGATGCAGAGGGAGGGGCTAGGGCTGCTCTCTCCACAAGTGCTGGGCTTCTCAGAGCCTGCGTTGACTTTTTTCTGTACTTTCAGGTTTGCTGAAAGTCTGATTTCTAGCTTGGTGGAGTATTAGAATATTCACATGTTGTACACTAACTTCCTCGTTATACACGGGTCCTGTCTGTATACTAACTTCCCCTGCTTGTATACTAACTTCCCTGGTTACATGCTAACTTCCCTGGTTGTATACTAACTTGTCCTAGTTGTACACTAACTTGTCCTGGTCGGACACTAGTCTTGGTTGTATACTAACTTCCCTGGTTATACACTAACTTCCCTGGTAGTATACTAACTTGTCCTATTCGTTAGTATACAACTAACTTGTCCTGGCTGTACACTAGTCTTGGTTGTACACTAACTTCCCCAGTAGTATACTAACTTGTCCTCATTGTACACCAGCTTGCCCTGGCTGTACTCTAACTTGCCCTGGTTGATACGCTCACTCACCAAACCATCTCTATCCTGTTTCTCTTGGGTCTGTGTCTCCCAAATCGAGCTGTGGGCTGTTGAGGCCGGAGTGTATCTCGGCCATCTGTGAGTCCGCCTGTCTCCCCTCCCTCCCCTTCCCTGCCCTGCTCAGCACCCAGTGCATCCTGGCACACAGATATTTCTGAATACCTACAAGCCACAGCTTTCGGTTCCAGCCTGGGGCAAACACTGTCAGATTTTATGTTAACATTTTTTGAAAATATGATCCTAGCTGCAAGTCAGTGAGTAGTCAAGGCATAACAGTTGCCTCTGGGAACGTTATCCTCAAGGAGAAGATTTAGATTCATTAAATTTCTGCATTTAACAAGGAAAAAAAATTACCTAGAGGGCTCTGAAGAAAATTTCATTCCATATTTTAAAGTCACAGCCTAGATTTTTAATTTCCTAATGGATCTATAACAGGAAAAAATTCCTCTTTAATATGGTATTCTTGCCAGACACGAAATCTATTCTTATTTTGAGTTTAGCGGAATGACCTCCTAGCTACAAAGCCCCGTCTTCCTTCACCGGCTGAACTGAGCACACGAGGAACTAAGCTTGCAGATGCGTCTGATCGCGCTCCGCGGCCGTGACTCCCTGGGCTCTCGCCAGAGCCCTGCGATGCCCGTGGTCTAGGCCTTCCTGCCAAGGTTCCTGAGGATGCCCCTCCTAGGCACCCATATGGACACCTGCCCAAGCACTCTGGGACAGCAGGAGATACAGCAGGCAAAGTTTTCGAGCCCGTGGAAGGGGCTGAGAGATCACCTTGTTCCACCTTCTGGAGGAAGATGAGGAAGTGGAGGTCTGGAGCAGCCTTCCAGGTAGATCGGATGCAGAGCCAAGACTGGACTTCAAGCTCGTCCCCTCCACCACCATTCCACCCATCCAGTGTCACCGAGCACCTCCTGAGGGCAGGAGAATGGTGGCCCTGGTCTCCCTGGGCTCCTGGTCCAGCTCTCTGCCTCCTGGCCACAGACCACTGTGGCGGTAGATGGGTAGGGAGCAGCGGGGAGAGAACGACTCTGCCAGGAACACTGTGTTTACCAAGTCCCTGCTCTGGGGCCATTGTCGTGCCAAGTGTTTTCAGAAGCGTGGATTCTCATAACAGAATTTCTGTTTTGTTGTACCCCTCCAAGCCAAGTAACTGGAAAGAAAAGACTCCCCAAAAGGAAAGCAGTGTGGTTCTCTGTTCTGAGCAAACCCAAATATAAAAGTACACTGCATCTTCTTCTCTAAAACATGCCATCTAAGATTCAGAGAGTTTTCAGAGATCAATGAAGGCCAGTCAGCTTGCGCTGTTGTAACAAAAATACCATAGACTGGGTGGCTTAAATAGCAAACACGTGTTTCCCACAGTTCTGGAGGCTACAAGCTCTAGGTCAGGATGTCACTCTCTGGTGAGGGCTGTCTTCCTGGCTTGCAGATGGACACTGTCTCGCTATGTCCTCACATGGAAGAAAGAGAGGAAGCACTCTGGTGTCTCTTCTTGTAAGGGCACTAATCCTACCACAAGGACCCCACCCTCATGACCTCATTTAACCCTAATCACCTCCCAAAGGCCCCATCTCCAAATACCATGACGATGGGGGTTAGGGCTTCAACATATGAATTTGGGGTGGGCGAACACAAGAATTTAGTGCATAACAACTAGCAACAGGCAAACCAGGACCAGCCCCCACTGCTATAGCTTGGTGGTCCTAGGAGGGAGGCCAAAGGCCACCCAGCCTGCCAGAGGTCCCTTCCCTCACCCTTGCCCCATATCCAGGCAAGCACAAAACGTCTCTGCAGCTGTTTTCTAAGTGTCCTATTCTCTGAATTTTTCATTTTGCTCCCATTCTAAAAGATTTGAGCCTTCCCATGCCAGATCCAGCCACCTGGCCCTGGAGCCCTTGGCCCTGGAACGCCACCACGGGAGAAGCACAGGCTCCCCAGCAACCCCTAGTCCTAGAATGGCAAGGATGGCCAGAGGGACTGAGGGTCATTTGTGGTGACGAAAGACCAAGAATGGTGTCAGGTGTCCGTAGACTTTAGCCAGGGGTCCTATGCCAGGGAGGGAAAGGCTTGGGATGGAGAGAATGGGCCTGAGTCCCAGCTCTGCCACCCGCTGCCTCTAACTATGGCCCTGTTGCTGTTGTCTCCAAATCTTGCTTTCCTCTTTTGGGGAGAGGAGATGACAAAGTGAGATTCATGGTAGCTGTGAGCTCAGCATGCTACCAGGGATGCCTGGTCCCGAGCCTGTGTAGGTGCGCCCCTCACCCCCCTCCCCACACCCCACCCCTGCCTCCCTGCAACAGAGCCTCAGCCTCCGGCCTCACACTCACCTGCTCTCTGCTTGGCTGTGCCCAGGCGGACCTGTCCTGGTCCCACACTGTCCCCACTGCCCCCAGGGCTGTTTCCCACGGTGCAGGTGCTTGGTGATTACGGCCACCTGGAGAGACTCTGAAAACACACCCAGAAAATTTCTAAACAGTGTGTGTTTAAAAGCAGAACCAACCCCCAGGGTGGACAGAAATGGCCTTGACACTTCTGACTCCGGCCTGGAGGGCTGATGCAGGGGCTCCTTCTCCTCATGGGGGTGCGTCACGAGGGAGCTCAGGAAAATACAGCTGGGGGGAAGCTAACAACCATCTGGAACCCCCCAGAGAAGATGGAATTGGTGAATGCCAGCCAGGAGAAGTCTGAGATGGCCCCACAGGTCCTCTCCAAGCTCACGCCCTTGACCCTCCATATCTTACTGCCCCCTCTAGACGACCTTGGGTGGCCACATTCCCCCACGTGCGTTCTCATCTGTGAACTGAGGACACGGATTAGACACCCAACAAGGCTTTTCCAGCAGGACCCTTCAACTGTCCAAACCCAGAGACCAGCACAGGCCCAGGAAAGCCGGAGAAGCAAGCTCTTCCTGTTCTGTGTTCACAGGTGTTAACTAGCCTTGTTTTGCACACATTTCCAATTACTTTACTTTTTAACCCTGAAATGATTTTTTTCCGCTCCCAAGTAATTCCCTCTCCCAGCAGATCGGCCTGAGGCTGCGCCTGTCGATACCGAGTCCCACCTGGGGAGCCAACTCTCTGCACAGGGCCATGTATAATTGACGAGCCTCTCTTCTCCCCACACAGATCCCTGAGACATCTGTGGCCATAATGCAGGATGTTAAAAGCTTCCTGCAAAGCCACTGCTCTTATCTCCAAGGGGTCATTCACGTATCAAAGGATTTCCAGTTATGATTTTTGCTGCAACTTTGATCCCCCGAAAATCCTCCCAGATGCTTCCAGGAGCACCCAGGCCTTTCCTGTCTGATTCCTCCAAGGAGTCCCATCTATGCGAATCTGTTCCATTTCCCATGAAAGAAAGAGGCCCGCGTCGCTCGGGGCCAGGACTACGTGCCGGGGCTCAGGCCAGGAAGGAGACAGCCATCGTCCCATCAATAGACCCACCTGAAGGCCTTGCCTGGGTTCTCTCCAACGACTGTGTCATGACTTCCCAGGCTTGGCTCTTTTTATAAAGAGTGACTCTTGGTCTGCAAAGGGAGGCCAAGAAACCAGACTGTTCAAGGGCGTCTGTGTGACATTAGGCTGCAGATTCTGAGCTGGAGGGGCAGGGCTGGCCAGCCCTCACTGTCGGGGCAAGTGGGGCAAGGCTGGGTGCAGCCCCAGTGCCGTACCCAGACAGGCCACCCTCATAGCAGCTTGGGGAAGCTGTGAGCAGCGCAGTGGCTTACGGTGTGCCACCTAAGAGAGCCCCAGAGAGGGTGGGCATCTAACACAGTGCCCCCACCCCCGCACGCACACATGCAGGAATAGCAGGGCCAGGACTAAAGCCAAGGTCTCCAAATGCCATTCTCTTCTCCCTGCCCACCCCACGCATGATGGGCTCGGGTCCGAGATGCGCAGGAAGCTCACAACCCTAGACTCTCCCACTGGAGTCAGAGGGACGTTTAAAGGGACTTTGGAAAATAACTCTGCTGTGGGTGCTACGTGAGAGACTGCTACCCAGCAAGAGGGAAGCCTGGGGCCAGGGTTCCAGCCAAGAAGACTCCAGCTCAGGACAGGTTTCAGGACCAGGTTGAGACCTGGTTTGCCAAACAGGGAAACTGAGGCAGCCACCCAGGCATGCAGAGGATCCTAATGCTTTGGGATGGTGCCAAGGCACAGTCATCCAGGGCTCATGGCCAACACATCAGACACCAGGCTGGTCACATGCTCCCAGCTGTTGCCCCGTTGTCTGGGGGTTGGGAGGCTGACGCTATACGGACAGGCCCGGGTGACCGCAGCATGGGGCCAGAGGACGGACAGGTAGAAAGCTCCTCTTCCCACTCCCCTTGCCCTGCATGGCTTCCCTGTCTCCCGCTCACTCTCCCTTCCGCCTCCCTTGTGCTCCTGGCGTCTCGGGTCCCCGCCAGGAATGTGCAGCGCGGTGTCCTCCCCAGAGAATGGAAATGAACCCAGAAAATAGGAAAATAACAAGGGGCGATGGGACTCTGGGAGCCATGAATGAGCAATAGAATGAGAAAATAAAGAGGGAAGCCAAATAGCTCAAAAAATGAGGGAGAAATCTTTTGAAATAGCGTCATTGATAATGTTTCATTCAGCATCTTGGGACTTCCCTACAGACGACTTTTTCTCTGTCACTTCGCCAGATCTCTCCAGATCACTGATATTTCTAGTTAGCCTCAGGCTGAGACTTGGAAGTTCCCAGATATTAAAAATTAACGTGAGCACGTGCACTTTTCTTAAAGCAAGAACAAGCTAAAACAGAGAATTTAAGAAGTCAGCTACCGTGTGATCATTTTTCCTGCCCCATGGTTCAAGGGTTTGACATTTTCATTCATTCACTGCACAAATGTTTATCGAGCTCCTGTGATGTGCCTGGCTTGGTTTTGAAGGTAATGGCACCATTTAAAGCTGCTTGGGTACTTTTATATATTTTTAACATTTGCATACGTCCCAAACCACCAGTCTGTTTAATCCCACAATTTGTCATCTCAGGAGAAAAAACAAAAGCATTGCTCCAGAGTGAAATACCTAGACAGAGCCAGCCTGGGCAGAAAGCAGAGTCGGGGGCAGGTGGTCACCTACAGTCACCAAGGTTGGATCTCTTGGCTGCGGGGCGGGGGCGGCACGGTGGGAGGGGGTCTAGAGACCCCACAGCCAGCAGCAAATAGTAGTTGGAGATTCCTTTTTGATTTTTCTTTTAGTAGAGGAGAGCTTTGTTATTTTCAATATATGTAATACTTACTGATAGTATCTGGAAGAAATTAGGAGGCTCTAAGGTCTTAGGAACCCGTACTTACAAAATGTAGGTAAATACTGAAACAAGGCACGGCTATTATTTAGGTATTTTAAGTTTGTTTTTCTGACTCCATACACGTTTACTTCCCCCGTGAGGCATTAGTCAGACGACGCAAACGCCCAAGCACGAAAGCACATTTCTGACCGTCTAAAGAGGGCTAGGGAAGCAAATGGGCAAAAACGTCCCTTGGACTCAGCTAGGAAATGAGGAAACATGGGCCCACCCAGTTCATTTCAAATGCTGTCACTGTTTTGATGACACATCTCAGAGGAGGACCTTTTTTCTCCCTTGCAGAGTGTAAATCAATCTATTAGTCCTATCGAATTCCCTGAGACAAGGTAGCAAATGTGTCTGCAATTTAAACGCTGCAACCAGATGGCCAATGGCACGTCCCCAATGCCATGCGATGAGTTGGAAACAGGGTTCGGGTGCTCTGTGGCATCTGCTGTGACTGTCTTCTCAACAAGGCTGGCCGTGTCCTGCCGTCGTCAAGGAGCCCAGCTGACCGTCCCCCGGAGCTGCCCTCCACTGAGGTTTGATCACTGCCCAAATCTGTCTCCAAGACTCTGGGCAGGGAAGGACCCAGGCCGGCTCTAATACCACATCCACCCTTCTATCCCAAGGGACGTGGCACACCCAGGCTGAGCGACACTGACCTGCTCCCAGCCACACACCCACCTCTCTGTGCTGGGGCTGCTTGGGCCTGGATCTGTCCTTAGACAGGATTGGATTGTAACACCTCAAGGGGGGTCTCCCTTACAACCTGCAACCCAAGCAATGCCACGCACTGTTAGTATTTATTGAGTAGATGTCAGCTAATTGCATTATAAATGTTGTTTCTTCCAGCCAGCTAATGGCAATTTTCAAATGTTTTTCAACGCTTATTCTTGATTTCTTCTACCTAACAGGTAAACAAACATTTGTTTGAGCATCTATAATGTCCAGGCCTGGTGTCATGTTGGAAATACAGAAATGAATAATTCATGATTTCTTCCCTCCAGGAGCTCAGAGTCTCAGGGATGTGACAAGAGGTGAACAGATTATTTCGACATGGCTCCTTCCCAGTTTCAGGTCTCAGCCTCAAGGCCGCCCCTGTGAATGATCTTCCCTGAACGTTGATTTAATACCAGCCTCCTCCGCTATTGCTATCAAAGCACCTATAGATTTCTTTCATCGATAGCTGTAATTTCTATTTATTGGACTATTTACTTGTGTATGTATCTATGTACATGTACCTATGTCCCTCACTAGAATATAAACTCCACAAAAGCAAGAATATTACCTAGGGAGTTCTCCACTGTAGTCCTAGTCCCTAGTCCCTAGTAGGTACTGTATAAATATTTCCAAGATGGAGGAATGTACGCAATGATGTCTCTGACTGCTGTATTAAAGCTTGCAGCCCTTCCTGTCTTGGCACTCCTTGGACCTCTTCTTTGCTGTTTTTTTTCCTTCAGTATGTCATATAATTAATTTATTCATATTGTTTATTGACTGCCTCCCCTTATTAGGGTATGAATTCTACAAGAATGGGGATTTTCACCTATCTTGTTCTCTGTGGTTTCCCTAGCACCTACATATAGTAGACAATCAAATATTGCTTGAATGGATGAATGACAGTACTATATAGGAGTTAAAAGGAAGATAACTTAGTCCATTATGGGAAGGGGAGAGTCACAGAGGCTTCCTGCAGGATACAACCCCTGAGCTTATTCTTAAATCCTAATGTCCTAATGAATTCACTGACCAAAACTGACGCAAGAGGAAATAGAAAACCTGAGGAGTTCTATGACCATTAAATAAATGGAATCAGTACCCACCCAAAATTACCAAGCCCAGATGGCTTCACAGGAGAGTTCTACCAAACATCTAATTCTAGTCTTATATAAACTCTTCCACAGACTAGAAAAAGGAAGACCATTTTGTGAGGTCTGCAGGAAGTATAACCTTGATAATAAAGTATAACCTTTAATAATAAGTATAACCTTGATAAAATCAGATAACCACAGTATGGAAGGGAGAAGTCACTGGCCACCACCTCTCATACATACATACAAGAATCCTAATGGGATATTAACAACCCAAATCTATCAATGCCTATAAAATAATAATACATCATCATCAAATTGCGTTATCTTAGGACTATGAAAATGATGTATTATTAGCACATTGTTTATAATGTTACTATATTAAGAGACTGAAGAAAAATTAGTATCTCATTAATGGCAGAAAAAAGTATTAGATAAAATTTAACTCTCATTCGTAATAAAAATTCCTAGTTATCTAGAAAAAGATAGTAATTTACTTAATCTGATGGGGAGATAAATGAAAAATAACTACATGAACATCATATTTGATAATAAAGCACTAAAAACGTTCCTTTCAAAATTATGAAGAAGGCAAGAATGTCTAAAATTACTGCTTTTATTCAACAGAGAAAGTTGACTCATTAGAAAGTAAAAGGATTGGCTTTGATAAATATGGTGCTGGGAAAACCGGTTATCCACATGAAAAATAAATTGGTTCCCTACCTCATAATATAGGGGAGGAAAAAGATAAAAAGCATAATCTATAAAAGAAAAATAGAACAATGTAACTAAATTAAAAACAAATCTTTGTCAGTCAAAGATACCATAAACAGAAAAAGGCAAACCACAAACGGGGAAAATATTTGCAATATATATCACCAAAAAAAAGGATTATTGCCAGTTAAGGTAGTGAAAGCCTATAGTCCTACCTACTTGGGAGGCAAGAAGAACTTGTCCAGGAGTTTGATGCTGGTCTGGGCAAAAGTGAGACCCCTATCTCTAAAAACATACAATAAAAAAAATTATTATCCAAAAAGTCATTAGAGGAGAAAACAGAAATATGAACAAAAGTTATGCACAGGCATTTCCCAGCCCACTTATAATCAGGGAAATGCCAGATCAAACTATAGTGAGATTCTATTTCACATCCATTTGCTGTCAAAAGTTTTCAAATCTATCAATAGAAAGTCTAGGCAACCACGTAGACTGAGGGGAATTTTCTTTATGTACTACTGGTGAGCATATCAACTGCCCTATTTTGACAACTAATTTGGCAACATCTAGTAAAACTGAAGATGTGCTGGCCCTGTGACTTGCCGTCGCCCTTCTGCATGACCCCTGCAAGAGCTCTTGCCCAAGTGCACGAGGAGATGTGCTTAGCAGCGTGCATGGCAGTACGATTTGTAACAGCAGAAACAAGGAAACGACCTAAATATCTCTCCAGAGAACAAACGCGCACGCTTGCTGAAATACTGCACGCTCCTGAAAACGAATCAACTAGGGTCGTGCATCAAGACGGAGCAACTCAAAGACATGCTGTTGGGCAAAAACAGCAAGTTACAGGAGGATACACAGAGCATGATATCGTTTATATGACATTTTAGAACATTTAAAGCAACAGTGCGTATTGCTTAGAGGTGCAGACCTACATTCACGTATAAAGACCTTCATGAAAGAATAAAACACCGAATTTAGCGTGGTGGTTACCTGGGGGGAGTAGGCGAGAGAGAGGACGAGGAAGAGATACACAAAGAGCCTTGGCTGTGTTGATATACTTTGTTTCTTAAACTTGGTAGTATGTTCTTCAAATCTCCAGGATGCCAGATATTTTATTGTAAAATTGAGGGGCAAAAAGGTGTGAGTTCGCAACAGATGAAGAAGGAAGAAAAGGGTATTGTAGGAGAGAGGAGACGCGTGAGCGAAGACACTAAGGGGTGAGGCCGCAGGTAGAGAGGGGAGACCACAAGGAAAGTGGGGTTTACAGCACACGTCAGGGGCTGGTTAAAATTCAGACCGCAGAGGTTGTCGGGAGCCAGCCCTAAGCAACCCACGCTGTGCCGAGGAGCCGGGAGACTATCCGGAATGCCGGGGACTCATTTCAGAGTATTAAGTGGGCGAGTGACTCAGTCCTCTCAGCAGTGGAAAAAGGCCATTCTCTTGGCAGTGTGGAAGGTGGATTGCGGAGGATGGGAAAGAGGAGGGGGCATTCTGGAAGCAAAAGACCTGGTAGGAAGCTGGGGAGGGGTCCAGACCAGAAGCGGTGGGGCTCTGAGCAGTGACAGTGGCAATGGGGTGAGAGAAGCCGCTCAAATACTAAGTACTCAGTGCATATTTGAAAAGAATGCTAATGCTGTGGTGTGTCCACGTGGCAATGACCACTCAGTATGTGTCTGCCTTCAAGTTCAAAACACAAAAGCGCCAGCCTTTCCCATGTGTTGCTAGAGACAGCTTAGAAGGGCAGGTTCCAGTGAACCTGGCTGAATTCTGCTGGCCTCCAATGCCTTAATTACGTATTTATTGGTATTTGGAATGGATGGTGCGAGCTGCCGTGTTGTCAGGTCGTTGCTGAGACTGAGTGATGGCTTCTCTGCTCCATTTCTTCCTAATGAGTACACAGACTTGAGCACTTCATACAGAGCGGTGGCTTCCCGGAACAAATGGCCTTCCAGCAGAACAAAGCACTCCAAGAAGTTAGTGATTTCTAACCATTATTAGCTGGGCTGACAACTCTGGACAAGGAAATTAGAAATTTTGAGTTGTTTCCAAGTTGACTGAATTATAATAGCAATTACAAAGCAAAGTCACAGAATCCCAGACATTTAACCCTAGATATTTAACATTAAGCCCAATTCTTACTGACAAGTGAGACGATGAGACTTGGCACAGACATTAGGTTAGTGGCCACACAGTAGATTAGTGGCACCCAGTGACAGGCCATAAACATCCATCAAGCACCTACTACGTGCCAAGCACTCTGCAGGGTGCTGCGGACGTGGCGGTGACGGAGACAACATTCGCGCCCTCGACGAGCTCTCTCTCACGGATGGCTCGTCTGAGAAGGAGCATCGCTCAGTCTCCAGCTAAGAAAGTGGATCCTGACCAGGAGGTTCAAGAGATGTTAAAATCTCGAGAACTGTTTCCAAAAGTGCTGCAAGGGCAGAAGGAACAAAGGAGATGGTGCGGCTACCCAGGGATGCGAAAACAGGAGAGACGCAGGGCGGTGGGCTCCCAAGCCCGGGGGCTGCGATGGAGGGAAGGGCTCTCCAGCAGGATCTGGAGCCCAGAGGAGATGGAGCAGCTGCTGGAGACTGCACCTGAAGCATGCAGCAGGCGGGGGATGGAGACACCCTGTCTTCTCCCTTCTTCTTGCCATCCAATCTGCCACCAGCACTTCCTGTTGGCTGAACCTAACCAGAAACCAAAGGCAGGCAAGGCTGGAAAACACATTTTCCCCAGGGAAACGCAGAATTTTTACAGAAGCCACCGTGTGATACACAGCAGGACAGGGAAAAGTGGAGGAGAGATCTTAGGGCAAACAGGCAAATGGCCAGTGCGCAAGGTAACGACCGAGTCAAGACACGTGTGATAAAAGGTGGGTGCCATGCAAGGAGCTAGTGGACAGAATTCCAGCAAAGGGAGGCAGGCGGCCACGGCAGGGATGGGGGCACTGGCTCCTCTTCACAGCTGGTCACCTGGTTGAGCCCCCTGCAATTCTCTTTTGCCAGACTTTCCTGCCCCTCTCAAGCTTGCCTCTTTTGTGCCTTGATGACAGAGTGAAATGCCACCCTGCAGAAAGCTGGGGGAGTGTGTGAGGAGGGGGGGGTGCCACCCGGCAGGCAGGTCACTCCCCAGTGTCTGAGCCAATTCCACATCTCGTAGTTGCACCTTCCGCCACGGATGGGCGGTTGGTCTCAGGCCAGGAGCTGCGGGACTTAGCGTTCGTTACCACACGGTTTCTCGCGGCAGCCCTGGGAGGGAGGCTTTGTTCTCCCCACTTGACAGATGAGGAAAGAGAGGCTCAGAGAAGTTAAATATCTTGTTGAAAGGCACAGAGTAAGTGGCAGGGCCAGGACTCCCTTCACTCATTCAATCTGCAAACATTTAATGAATGTCGGTCAAGATCCAGACTGTGAGGATAAAATGGTGAACAAAATGAATGTGAAATTCTTGCAGGGAAGACAGCTACTCAGCAAATAACCGTGCATGTGATATGACTTCTGAAGAAATTATTTGTGCCAATAAAAAATCTCAATAAAGTCCAAAGTCTGTTCTTATATTTCTCAGGTATAATAACTGATCATTTTGTTTTCTGTTTTATTGATTTCTGCTTTTACACTTATCATTTTATTGTTTCCTCCTTTTTTTTCAGGTTTACTTCAAAGTTTTCCTGGACACTCGAGTTGGACCCTTAACTCATTTGCAGGTAAGGCTATGCATTTTCCTCCCAGTGCTGCTTTTGCCACATCCCACAAGTTTTGTTGTACTGTTCTTTCATTCTTGTTCAGTTCTAAATATTTTGTAATTCCCATGATGACTTCCTCTTTAATTCATGAGTTATTTGTCATCATTTTAAAACTTCTGTCTTAGTCCACTTGGGCTGCTATAACAAAGTCCCATAAACTGGATGGCTTAGACAACAGAAGTTTATTTCTCACTGTTCTGGAGGCTGGGAGGTCCAAGATCAAGGTGCTGGCAAGTTGTGTCTGATGAGTGCCGCTTTCTGACTCGTGTATGGCACCGTCTTGCTGTGTCCTCACCTGTTGGAAGGTGTGAGATGGTCTCTCTCAGACCCCCTATAAGGGCACACTAATTCCCTTCATGAGAGTCCTGCTGTGTATCATGACCTAACCACCTTCCAAAGGCCACACCTCCTAAAACCATCGCCTTGGGGGTGAGGATTTAAACGTATGAATTTTCGGAGGGACATAAACATTCACACCATAACAACTTCCAAACATACTTTTTATTTTCTACAGTTGAGTTTTAATTAATTACTTGTACTGAGAGATGGAGTTCCTATGGTGTTAATTCTTGGTATTTGCTGAGACTTTATTCAAGATTTTACTACAATATAAATTCTTATAAACATCCGTACATTCTTAGAATATTATAAATATATTAGCTGTGTTTATTTATTCTTTCATAAAATCAAACTTAATTCAATGTCTGTACTACTTTTGTCTGATCAATAGAGTTGTATTAATCTATGAATGTGGATTTCTCAAGTTCTCCTTATATTTCTGTTTTCATCTTGTATATTTTGACACCTTTCTTCAGCTTTAAAGTTGAATATGCATCACATTATAGTGAAACCACTTGTTCAAAAATTAATATTTTTGAGATTGTGACAGCAAACATTAAACCAAGCAGGGGGCCCTTGTAAGCACAGGGCCCTGTGCCCACCTGTAAAGCTGGCCCTGCCGGGTCACCTGGCTTGAGGACTGGCTGAAGGAGTGGACATAAAGTCAACCTACTTTATCGCCTTTGGAGGCACCATTCAAAGTTCATGTCTGATTGGCAGCATGTTACCAGCATCAATTTAGTGCAAGGATTGGAAGGTTGGGGACAAGTTAGTAACACTGAGCTATTTCATAAACCTGCTGCATGCTCTTTGCAATTTTTAAAACGTAAGTTCTGAAAGCTTTTAATTTTCCCGTTTACTTTTGGCCACTTGTGGATTTTGCCTCAGCTGAGATCGGAGGGCCTGAGGATGTCTATTTAAAGTCTGAGCTTTGCAGCAGACACGTGGTATGTCCAGCGTGGAGGTTTACAGAGGAGAGTTTAAGGAAAGATCTCGGTTCTGATGCAGCTGTCTTTGGTTAGCATGAATCAGCCTTGGAGAGAAACCTCTGGGTGCTGAGAAGTAAGTGGTTTCTGCTTCTGGGGTTTTGCTTAGAAACCCAGAAAGGCATAAATAGCATCACTCCAAAAACATTCCTGCCTAGACGTTTGATCTTAGCCGGGCAGTGGCTGCAGGGCGTTCCCGCCCCCCCACCCTTTGAGGGCTCAGTCAGTACAGGGTTACTCGTAGCCCTTCGGGGCTGGAGTGGCTACACAACCAAAACAACCCCCTCAAATCATAGCAGAGGCCCAGAGAGGGTAAGTGACTTGCCTAAACACACAGCAAATAAGTTGCGAGCAGAGGTTCTTCCTCTTTCGCCTCTGTGCCCCTTGGCCCTCCCAACTGCATTGAGCATCCGCTGATGTATGAAGTGTGTTGCGCCTTTTTAATTCATTTTTATTTTTATTTTTTTTGCAAAGGCAATGATCCCCTGGGCTGCAGGACCACTGTTTATTCCCTGACACTGCTACTAGCGATGTGCTCACATAAAGCCACCCGAGGAAGAGGGGTCGGGGGTACAGAGAGGAGGGAGCCATGGTTACTTCCTCTTTCTGATCTCTCTTCTGTGAGAACCACCCGACGTGAAACCTAAAACATCAGCCACCTGTGAGTCAGGGATGAGCAGGACCTTGTGGGGTGTCTCATCCAACCCTCCACCAGGGCCTCAAAGCCCCTCCGCAGCACCATTGTCAACTGGCTGCCCAGCCGTGCTCGGACACAGCCAGTGACGGAGAGCTCACTCCCGCTGGTGGGGCTCAGGCACCGCCCTCAGCTCTGCCCCTGCACAGCCCGGCAGCCTCGCAGAGACCGTGATGGAGTCGTCCTGAGTCTCCCCTCTGGAGGAACGTGAACCTCAGGGAGGCAGCGCCGTGTCCTCTCCACTTCATCGCAGCGCCGGGCACAGGGCTGCTGCCTCAGCCTGTTTTCTGTTGCTTACAGCAGAATCCCTGAAACTGGGTAATGTGTAAAGACGAGGAATTTCTTTCCTACAGTTCTGGAGGCTGAGAAGTCCAAGGTCGAGGGGCTGTATCTGGTGAGAGCCTCCACGCTGCGGGCAAGCCCTGAGGCGGTGCAGGGCATCGCGGGCGAGGGGCTGGGCGTGCTGGCTCAGGTCTCTCTCCTTCCTAGAGAGCCGCAGTCCCACTCCCAAAGTAACCCACCCATCCCCCACCCACGAGAAACCAGTCCATTACTGACGGCAGAGCCCCCGCCACCCGATCGTGGGTCTCAAAGGCCCAGCCTTTCCGGACTCCCACCTTGGGGTTAAGTTCCAACACGAGTTTGGAGGGGACACATATTCAAACCGTAACAGGTGCTCAATGCATATTTGACTAATAAATAATTATAGTCCTTTCTGAGCCCAGATCTGCCCCTTTAAGTCCCCCTCCTCCAGCCTGCGTCTGCCAGGTCTCTGGGCCTCACAGAATGACCCATCGTCCACAGGAATGTTCATGAGCCACTGGAAGAGCATTCGGTGGCCCTGCTGAGTCATCTCTTCTCCCAGCCGGACACGCGGAGTCCTCGTGGTCTCCTCAGAGGCACAGGGGCCACCCCTGCCCCCTCCTGTGAATGGGCCTCAGTCTGTGTGTGGCCTTCATGTGTGACGGCCCAGACACCAGGTCCTGTGCGTGGGCGTAGAGCTGACAGGTTCTGATGGCACCGTGTGAGGGTGTCACTGTGTGAGTGTGTCACCGTGTGAGTGTGTCTAGGTGTGTCCGTGTGTGTCTGTGAGTATCTGTGCCCCTGTGTGTGAGAGTTTGTGTGCGTGTCTACGTGACTGTAAGACTATATGTATGGGTGTGTCTGTGTGTGCCTGTGTGTGCAAATGCATTAATACATGAGAATGTGCAAACCTGTGTATTAAGAGTGTACGATAGAGTTTGCGTAAGTGTGTGAATGTGTGTCTATGTGCGCGTGTATCTGTGTGTGAATTTGTGTGTGTTTGGCGATGCCTATATGTCTGAGTGTGTGTGTGCCTGTGTTTATGTGAGTCCGTGTGAATGTGTGTGGGGGTGTTGTGTGTCCTCTCCCAGGGGGAGAACCGGTGGGGCCTCCACGTGGACAGTTGCACGAGTGTGGCGTCCGCCTCAGTGGCCTGAGCACCCAGAAGTGCCGGCGACCGTGAGCCCTGCTGTGATGACAAGGCCAGCTGCGACTCGGGCTCGTTCGGTGGCCAAGGCCCCTGCTGCATCTCTGTTTCCCGCAGGAGGTGCAATCGCGGAGCGTGGACTTGCAGGGTCCTTTCCCATGGCGCTGCGGCCGGCGGGAGTTCCTGGGAAGCCCAAGACCCAGAGTTCTGTTCCGAGAGAACCCAAACAGCCCGGGGACACAGTGGCCACATTCCGTTCAGCACTGTGAAAAACAATTACATTTTATAGATGGAGAGAGGAAATTGAATCACAGCACACAGAGTGAGGGCAAAAATAAAGATTTATCCTACCACACTTCGTAACTCTGGGGGCCTTCGGGGAGTCCTTCCCCCACCTCAGATCACACACAGGCAGGGCCGGTCCCCATCCACCACCGCGGCCTTGTCCCGCCAGTGCTGCGGGGCACGCGTACAGCCCGCTTCAGATACGGAAAGCTCAGAGGGGTTAAATGACAACTCGAGGTTGCACAGAGCTTAGTCAGCGGTGGGGCCGGAACTCACACCCGGGTCTACCAGGCTCCAAGACCGGCGTACGGGGCCCCAGAGGCCACCGTGGGACTTCCTGCACACACCGCCCAGCTGAATGAAAACATCCTCAGCTGTCCTGCGTGAGGCAATCGCATCCTGCTGCCAAGCGCTGCCACCAAATCACTCTAAATTGGGCAATTAGCAGCACGATTTGTGAAAGAAGGAACAGGATATGCTCTGACCTCTTGAACTTCTTCCCCACTGAACTCTCCAGTTCTAGCTGAGCTTAAATTTTTCAAAGCGGGGGTGGGGTGGACTAGGAGATAGTGCCTTAAAGCAGCGTTTCCGCCAATGGCTACTTCCTGGGGAACCGTCTCTACCCGGGAGGTTGAAGTTTCAAAACCAGAGTCCAGTAAAATGAAAGCAGAACAAACAGTAAACTTGGAATGTGGACAGAGCATTCTCACGAAGGGTTGATGTCCTCGATATGTGAGGGGCGGCTGTAAGACAAACCACCAGGGGAAGGGTGGGCCAAGGCTGCAAGCGGGAAGTCACCAAAGAAGAGATACAAATGTCAGCCCTACGACTGTCAAATAACATTTATGGGAGCACACTGGTTTGGACCGAGCTCCTGCACTGGGCCCAAGAGACCAAACCAAAATGGAGTCGCTCATGCTCGAGTTCCACGTCACCAAAAGTGGTTGTTCTGACTGTCTGAGAAATTAGGAGAGACATGAGCACCAAGTCCCCAAACAGGCCGGTTTTGTCCGGCATCAGAAGTCCCTCTGCTTCAACCCCATGAGGAAACTGCTTTGAATCTGCTCTTCCTTCCCTATTTCTGCTTCTTCAGCGTTGCCCTGCCTGCAAAGTCCCCCCGCGCTGCTCAGCTCATAGCAGCACCTTTTCTAAATTGTTGAATGAGATGCTGTCAGATTCATGAATCACGAATATTAACAAAAGCCGATCAGATCTTTAAATTTGTTGACATTTTGTTTTTTAACACCAGTAAACAAATAAAGGCAAATTAAAACACTAGGATGTCATTTTCCTCCTAACATATTGGCTAAGATAATAACTAGTCCAGGTAAGGAGCAAAGAAACGCCTCCCACACACTAATGTCAGGGTTTAAAGTGCCACAGTCTTCCCGAAAGGCAACCTGGCGGCATGTGGAAGAAGCTTTTAAGATGTGGGTAAATTTGACCCCATAATTATTTTAAAGACTTTATCCCAAGGGAATTTGTCAAGATGTAGACAGAGCTGAATATACAAAGATATTCATTGTGTTCTTACTTATAATATTGGAAAATCTGGAAAAAAAATCCCAAACATCTAGCAATAAACTACTCCTCATGAAAATTCAAGTAAATCCACAGGAAGGGATATAATGCTCTATTAGAAATTCCATGGCAGCAGAATCTTTGACTCCAAGTTCAGGGTCCTCCCGCAAGGGGAGCCTGCCTCTCACGTCTGCCCAGGAAGTGCCTGCACCTTGCCATGGTTGCATGCCGGGCGGAGGTGGCAGCAGCTAACACCCGTGAAATGGTGCGCGGCAGCAACATGGGGTTCAGGGCTGGGAAGAAGAGTGGGATCTGTGGCCCAGAATGTTCCCTGGCATCCAATTTGAAGCCACATGTTTTCAAATGTGAGGCTAATTAAATAATTCCATCATGTACTTGCATATCTCACCCTTGTTTATTTCACCATCAACCCCACCCTGTCACTTTGAAGAGGGCATATGGCCCACATGGGGAACGGTGCAAAGAGAAGGCCAGAAGTACTGATTTTCTGGCACCTATGAGCTATGTGATCTTGGACCACTCAGAACCCAGGCTCCTCCTCTGAGACAGCCCCTGGCTTGGGGTCTGACCAATGCAGGTGCCCAACAAGTGGCTGACGATGCTGGTGGCTGGTTTTCCCCTCTATCGTCTTCTCTATCAGCCATCTGACTCCTGAAGGCTCCAACGATTTTCAGCAACAATAGCATCCCAGAAAGCTTGGGGAGAGAAATTTTGAAACCCCAAATATTGGCTAAAAGAAGAGGAACAAATACCCGCTGTACATACCTCTCAACTGTTCTTAGTTGAGTTTCAGAAAGGAACGGACTCGGGGATATGGTGGTGGAGCTAACCCAGCAAGTCCCTCCCCAATCCTAGCAAAGTGGGACAGTGCTTACCGACCAAGGAGGCCATTTAAGTGCAGACCACACTTTTCCTCCAGCAGTGGGGCTCCCTGCTTTTGAGAGTCCTGAGCACTTGCATACCATGCTGCATAGTAGTAGCAGCTGTGGGTGCCTCGCCCAGGTCCCCTCCACCTGCCCCTGTAGTCAGTCCCTGCAAGCTCCGAGGGTTGTCTGCTAACTCACAGCCTTCCCCATCTGCAGAGTGTCGAAGCTTTACCTGGGAGGCTGTGCCCTCCCCTAGGCCAAAGCCAATGTTGGATGGATGGACTCCGTGGAGGGGAAGATAGACCGGCCACCTGCCTCAAGGTGACTGCAACACTGTAATAAACTCCTGCCTCCGAGCACCCCGAAATCCCCCAGGCATCAGGCAGAAGCAAGCATCCTGCGGAGGCCACATTGGCTCCTTCCCCGCCCGCCCGTCACTGGTCTCCTGAGAGCTCTTTTCTAATAAACTAATCGAATAAGTATCTCTGTTTCAGGCTCTCTCTGTCAGGGAACCTACACTAAGACCAGCTTCGACTGAACTTCCCTGGCAATTCCTGAACGCTTTCTCTGAAAGATGCACTGCACCCAAGCCCCTGGATCGTTCTTGGGGATTCTGTTCCCTGGCTATAGTGTCCAAGATGGTCAGAGCTGGAGCAAACCGTAGACACCATCTGGTTCAATATTTCCTGGCATGCCCTCTGAGGAACATTAATCCCAGGCTGGGTGGGAAAACAAAAAGAAATCTGCCTGCAAATAAATGTGCAGAATTCTGGCTTAAAAGTTAAATGACACTCTACTGCAGCCCTGCTCATAGCCTTTAATATTCAAATAGTCCCAGGACCTTAGGGCAGCATTTCCCCATCTCAGCACTACTGACATTGAGACTGGATAATTCTTTGTCGCGGGGCCTGTCCTGGGCTTTGTAGAATGCTCAGCAGCATCCCTGGCCTCTACCCTCTAGACGCCAGCAGCGCCTCCCACCTATGACAACCAAAAAATGTCTCCAGATTTTGCCAAATGTTCCCAGGGCAGGGGTCAGCCCCACTGCACCAAGGGAAGGACGTTGTTCACAAGATTCTTTTGTTTTTCGTGCAACGTCTATTAACGTCTCTTAGAACTAGAATTCTGCAGGACGAGTTTGAAGAGCTTGGATCAAAATTAGCACCCATTTTACAGTTGAGTGAACTGAGTCCCTGAGAGAGGACCTTGTCTACCCCCAAAAGCCAAGTGAGTCAGTAGCAGATCTGAAGCTCACGCCCATGTCCTCAGGGAAATTAAACTTCCTGAGGGCCCTGCAGGGCAGCGCAGGATGGAGCCCTCGGAAAGGACCCCATGAGAAATGAGAGTGGACCCATCCTGCCCAGGGGGCCCATTGGCTAAGCCCCTTCTATTTCCCCAACCATCTGTCCTTCTATTCAGTTCCAGGAATGCAGTGTTGCTGAGGGTCTTTCTGATGGACACCCTCCCGCAGCTGCAGTTACAGAGCAAGCGTGGTGAAGGAGCTGGCGGGCTGCGCCAGGAACCATGCGGGTCCCAGAGAGAGCAGCCCTGAGCCCTCTCCGAGCAGGGGAGTGGGGGTGACGCATCCATTCTTTTGTCCCAACCCACTTCACTCTTAATCTCTGCATGGAACCTCACGGCCACGCCAGCACACACCTGTAGTTTTATATATCGGCACAGAGGAGCATCTCACAATTTTCAATTATGAAAAAGCTTTAACTCAAATCCCAAGAGCAAAAAAAAAAAAACGCATTAATTTATTCAATCCAACCTCCCTTGCTTCTCGCTAGACTTTGAAAATTGTCATGTGTGTTTGCCTCCCTTCCCCCCCCACACACACAGCACACAACACAATGCAAGACTATTCTTTTTGTAAACAGCAGGGTTTTCCTTAACCTGCCTTGGAAATTAAGTCCCAGGAAAAGCCAGCATCTAAGTCATTTTGCATGCTAAATTATTACAATCGAAAGACAGAATCTCTACTATGCAGCTTTAAAAACATCTGTGTTTTTCTTTTGACTTTTGGGGATAATTATCCTAGCTCATATTGTGATTGCTAATTACTAAGCTAAACTAACCTGCTGAAGGGCTGGCGGGAGGAGGGTTCTTTTCAAAGCATTTTCCCCAGAACATTAAATCATCGGAAAAAGGAAGGAGAAAATGGACCGACACAGGCCTCTCTCCCACCTGCTCGGGGGCTGGGCTGTGTGGGGACCCTCAGGAGCCTCAAGCGGTGGCTCTTCGGATCTGGAGCCAGGGCGGGGGGCAGGGGATTGGGGGTGTGTGTCTAATTTAACCAAACGTTGGATATGAATTTTTTTCACGATGAGCAAATAATTGATCTGACTGAGAAGTTTTGCTTTGTATAGAGACTGGACCCAACTAGGATTCCAGAAATTTGACAAACCATATTTTATGTTGAAGCAAGAACCAAAAACAAAGTGTTTATTATTTTTAAAATGTTATTCAAAGCCAGAGGTAACAGTATTTAAAAGAGAACTACGTAGGGAATTCCTTGAACCAGAACTCAGACTTTTCTTGGCTAAAAGAATGGAATTTGAAAACAAAAAAAAATGGTTCCTTCATTCAAGGGACTCCTTGAGTCCCAACCACACGGCAGTTACTGGGGACGCAACGGTGGCAAGACGAGGGCAGTCCTCATGGAGCTCAGAGTGGGGCTGGCGGGGGACAGCGGGGGGCTCCAGTGAAGAAAGCAGGTGATTCTGAGCCGAGCCAAGTGTTCTGACAGGGTCTGGAAAACCAAGAGAGGCCTGCTGTTCCCGGGCAGAGCCGCATGAAGCTGCGAATGAATAATCCGAACTGCGGAGGTGAGCCAGGGCTGGCCGGGGAGAGAGAAAGGGAGGGTGGTCAGGCTGCTGCACACAGTGAGAACAGCACATGCAAAGGGTCTGAGGTGGCAGTGCAGGCACAGCCAAGAGGCAAGTGGGGCCCAAACCACCAAGGTGCTGGACTCCATCCTGAAGAGCCAGACCTTTGTCCTAACGGTGCTGGGGAGCCAGGAAGGCTCTAGGCAGAGGTATGTCCAGCTCGAAGTCCCACTTGACATCAACATACTCTCCATAATGAACTTGAACGAAAAGCTGTAATTCAAACATGGTGAGCCCTGACTTCCTGCTGGACTATTTGGGTACAGGGAAGACCCAGGCCCAGAATAGATCTGTGGGTCACGTGCCGAAACTGCATGTAGGCAGCTGGGCCCTGAAAGCCACTCCTCTGTGCAGCCACCAGACTCTGCAGCAGCCCTTGTACCTCTGGAGGGTCCCTTTCCCCATGGGTAGAAGGAGCCACTCACCCTGAGAACCACGAAGACAGCAGTAGCCGCAGTGACGGCTGCCACTGGAACCACTATTGATCCAACAGCTGCAGGGGGCCATACACCATCGAGAAACCCCACATAAGTGACCGCAGAGAAATAAAACAAAATCACAGGCCCTTCGGGAACCCCTTCTTCACCCAGCGAGGAAAAGGGATCCTTTGTTCGTGCAGTTCAGAAATCAAACTTTTGGAGGAAATGCCAATGAGAGAGACGAAGAGAGGGCGAGATCGCTGTCCTTCACGGCAGGTGGCTGGGAGGTGCGTCAGAGAGAGGAGGACGGGCTCACGCCAGGGCTGGGAGACAGCGCCAGAGAGGGGGACTTGTGTGTGAACAGAAACGCCCAGATGGGAGTTTGCTACGTCCTGCTGGGTCACCTTTGTCCTGTGTTTCCCCAAGAGGTGCTTGCAGACATCCTCCTCGACACTGTTCTTGTGTGTTTTCCAAGGGCCAGGCGTGCAGACAGCACACTCAAGGGGGCCCAACTATATTGGAGTTATGTGTACTTTTCTCATCCAATTTTTACAGGAAGCCTGTCAAATAGGGACCACCGATCCCACCCTACACCCGGGACAGAGGCTCAGAGGGGCTAGAAAATGGCTGTGGCTCCCTGGCTGGCCCAGGAAGACCCTGGCAGGAGCCAAATGCGTCTGGACAGCCGCAGCTGAGACAAGCCGGGCCCACTAACCAGGTAGATAAATGCAGCCGTCAAACAAAACCTCAAAACAGCCCCGTCTGAGCAGCTTCGGAGACTAGGGCACCACAGGGGACGCTGGGGGGTGGTTTTCCAGCCAGATAGAGGGCAAGGCACGTGGAAAGGCTGGTGCAGGAGGGGCGGTCCCAGCACCGGCCGCCAAGACAGGGTGAGGCAAGGCAGGGAAGGGGAGAGCAAAGCAGACCCTCTCAGCAAGCCAGATCTTCAGAGCCGCCCCCAGCCACTGCCCCAGGAGCTTCCATCTCTGGGCTAAGGCCCAGGGGACAGCAGGGCAGCCGAAGCCTTCTTTGCTGAGCGGGTCAGAACTCATCTCCCATGTTGGTTCCAGACCCGAGGAAGCAGACGCCAGATGAGAAGGATGCCAGGCCCTGCCCTCGCTCTCCCTGGGGTGGGGGTCCTGCACAACTGTGACCTTTGTCTACCCAGTGATCACCCCCTGTCTTGTGCAAACGGCTGGCAGACTTTGATTTGGGGAACAGCCCTCCGTGTTGGATCCTGTCTTCGTGAGATTGTCCGGCAAGACCTGGTCAGGTGTCCTGAGCCAGGCCCCTCGGAAGCTTTCTCCCTGGCCTTGGGAGCCCTGTGGGAGGTGTCCACACACTCACTCACACTCACACACACAAGTACACACACGAGTACACACATGCATATTCACACTCACATATAGGCTCATGTATACATATATACTCACAGTCACACACTCGCACACTCACAACACACACACGCTCTCTCACACACTCTTGCTCACACACACACGTTCACACTCATTCACACACTCACATACAGACTCACACATTCATACATACTCACAGGCACACCCAACATTCTCACATACACGTACATGCTCACACACACATACACATACACACACACATAGTGGCTTCTCCCAGAGGGACAGAGGGAGCCCTTGTCGGGCGCCTGTGTCAACAGCACCATTCCTGTCAGAGACACCCCTAGACCCATCCCCCAGCACAGGCCAGCAGTGCCGGGGCCAGCGCGGGCCAGGCGTGTCTGTGGCAGGCAGTGCGCTCAGACCCATGTGGTCACTCAGCTATGATCAGCATCTGCTTCTTTCCCTCTCTCTCTTCTTTCTCCCGTAAGTTTTAATTTTCCAGAGCGATTCCCAAGGGAGCGGCTACTCGGCCCACTTCCAGGGTTGAGCAGGGGAGGCAGCAGTCTAGGAGGGCAGCAGGCTGATCAGAAGAGGAAGACGAGGGTGTGGGCGCCCCACTGTCCCTGTGACCTGGCCCCCGGGGCTGCCCTGGTGCCTGGTGGGGTGGGCATCTCAGAAGCCCGGGAGCCAGTGGCCAAGCCTGGCATCCTCACCCCTGCCCCGTCACCCTTGCCCCAGTTTTCTTGCCTCAAACTTGGGCTTTTCAGAGCGGTCAGAGTTAATTTCACCGACAGCCAACTCCCTTGGCACAAGCCTCGTGTGTTTCCTGTGGGATTTTTGATATGGGTTAAAAACCGAACCTCCTACTCAGCAGTCTGAAAACCTTGACAGCTGGAATAGACATTTGGTCAACAATTTTACTTCTGTATGGGAAGAAAAAAGCCCAAGCCTGGAGTTGGATTTCAATCCCTCTGTCGCTGGGTGTTGGCTCCGTGCGGCAGATTCACAGATGCCCCAGGGTTTAATGAAGCCACATGGGGCCACAGGGCTAGCTTTGAGCCCCTTTTAGTAAAAAGTACAACCCCTGGGAGTCAGAAGTCACAATCACTCATCTCACAGCACAGGAAACTGGCAGCAGAGGGGCAGGGCCGCGGCCTGAATGGCACAGGCTGGACAAGCCCCGCGAGGCACAAAAACCAGCTGCTGCCCGGGCCCCGGTCCAGGCGGGCACTATGGCCTTTCAGCCCAGGGTTTGCTGCCTCGAATGGCCACATCCTCTGTCCCCAACGGCCTGTCCGTTGTGGCCAGCCATGCTCTGCCTGGGGTCCCGCTGCGGATGTGAGCCCAGGCGTGGGATCCACCGAGAGGGATCCCAATTAGCTCTGATGGGACCCATAACAGCGGCGGTGAAAACCAGGGGCGCCTGGGGACAGGATCATGAGGGGCTCAAATCTCCTCCTCATGGTCAGAGCGGATATTTACTGAGCGCCCCCGCATGACAAGACGGAGCCCAGCGCGTGGGGTGCATGTATCCCTCCCCACCAGCCCACGAGGCGGGTCCCTGCTCCTGGCACTCCAGCTCGGCCACTTCCGGCCGGAAGTGCTGATGAGGTGCCCCCTGGTGGCGACTCGGCTCAGCGAGGCACAGACCACCCGAGCCACCCCTCCAGGGCCAAGGGTGCCCCTTTCTCCACCGCAGGAGACTTAGGTGACAGGATGAGGGAGCTGCACAGCCGTGTCACCTCAAACTGTGCATTTGAGATGCATTTTCTTCAAAGGCTGGTGCAAGCCACATTCTCTTCTCAACCAGGAGAAATTACAGACCTTTCACGACATTGCACAGTGGTGAATGCCGTTTCTAAAAACAGAGCCAGGCTCCCGTTTATAGCCACATATTATATGTCACGGCGGCGCCCTGTGCTGTGATACACGAGAGCCCTGAGGGAGGGCACACCGGAGTGTGGCCCTTCCCAGAGTGAAGAAAGGGCCTCCTCGAAGGGCCGCTCTCAGTCCCTCAGGGCTGAAGCAGGTCTGCCATCGACGGGGTGAAGGAACACGCCCTGCGGATGTCCTGGGTCTCACAAGCGGGGGCTGTCTGAAGTCCTCACGGGTCCAGCAGACCTGCGCTCTGCTCTGAGGGGCAGGGCCACCTGCGTGGTCCAGATGGACAGGGTTGGGGATCCCGTGGATAAGGTCCTTCTTAATAGCATCCTCATGGAGTCAGCAAAAGAATTAGTTTAAAATAACAACATCGATGACAGCAGTAATAGTAAGGAAAAGGAGAAGCATGTCTTAATATATACTATGGGCAAGATTTAGTCACAGACTCATGTAATGTGCATTATTTAATTTAGTGCTCACAATTGGTAGGCATCCCTATAACCCCCACTTTTAAGGTAAGATGGAGAGTAAAATAGGTAGAGCAGGTAAGACAGGTGGGACAGGTGAGACAGGTGAGGGTAAGGGGGCTTATCATGGCGTGGGGTAGAGTATGAATTGGAGCTGGCCAGTCTGAGTGACTGCAAAGCCCACCTGGTGACGTTAGATTTGGAGCATCATGCCATGTTCCTCTCCACCAATCCCAGCACACTTAAATATGCAGCCAGCTTTGGATATGGGCGTTCAGCCCTGCTCGGAGCCCTTCTGTGGCCCACATTCCTCACATCAGAGCCATAATTTCCTGGCATGAAGGTTTTTTTATACAAATAGCAAAGAATTCTCAGATGGTGTCTGCAATTAGACAGGTGTGAACTTTCTCTGGGGCCTTTGTTCTCAACATTCCTGTAAATTTAGTTCTCTTGGTCCTGTTCTGGCTACTGCACAGGACCGTGTAAGGCTGTGTGCTGGGGAGAGCCATCCTCCCTGCTTATTCCGGAAGGCATTGCTCTCAGGTTCTCTTCATCTCTCCTGGAGCCACAATTTTGTTGCCCCACTTGGTTTTCTGACAAGATGTGAACAATGTCCTTACGAAGTCACCTTTGCACTGACTCTATTGCTTTCTGAGACATAACACAGATCCCACCTGTGGTTGCTGGGTTTTTCTGCAGTCCTTTCCCTCTGTGAGGCTCGTATGTCTGCATGGGAGAAAGAAATCACCTGAGCTTTCCAGATCTCACCTTCTATTTGGGGAACAAACCTGCAAATCTTTAACCTTCTAGAAGCCACCTCTGGACACCTGGTGACACACATTTCCAGCAAACCTGATGACATTTAAGCCAGCAGATTCTTGGCAAGCTAAGATACCCCTCCTGGAAGAAGAGTGCTGACAGCATCTGAATCATGGCTCTCAGACACGGAGGCCCTGTTGGGGAACCGTTATGGAAATGAAGCCACCTTTAAAAGAGGCTGGGAGGCAACTCAATAGCCCTGAAATACTCCTTTATCCAGGAGAAAATGCAATTAGGCAGATTTTGATTACATATGAAATTCTAAAGTGGTCCTGCAGCTTTTTCTCTCTCTTTTTTTAATATATAAGCAAATGAGGGCTCCAAGCACCTGGCAGCAGAGCAGGAAGGAGCCTCGGAATCTTAACACGGCCCAGCCCTGCGAAGGTCGGCTCCGGAGGGGGTGCGAGAATCGGGATGCCGATGGTGTCTGCCAGTCGGTTTTCAAATTTCAATCTGGAAACAGTTGACCTTGAGGTGCTTTCAGGAATAAGGAAGCACCAAAAGCTAGGAGAAGGTGCCTGTCAGTTGAATGGGCTTGATTGCCATTAAAAAGGCTGCTCTCGGCATCGGGAATGGGAGAAAGGAGGCTGCAGTTTATACGCAAAGGCCCCCACGCCTCCCCAGCTTCCTTCCCCCAGCACCCACTTCCACAAGGGCTTCCAGAAGCCTGTCCCCACCTGCAGACAGCCTTCCGTCATTCCCCAGCCCCCCGCTGGAAGGCAGGGCCAGCTTAGTCCCAAACACTGGGGCTGAGTTTCTCAAGGCACCATCCCCGCGGGACCTGATGTTGGAAGGAATACGCAGAGTTACTCCCTGTGGAGCACCGCTGCATCCGACTCCTTCCCTACGACACAGCACAGACAGAACGCCTGAGACAGGAGTGACCTGGAAAAGTCCAGCAGCCAGGAAGCCTGTTGGAGGCAGTATTCGAGCTCAAGTCCGTTGCTGCGGAGCCCTGTTCTTTGCTCCACTCCGTGCTGCCTGTCCAGAAGAGACGAAGAGGGAGAACACAACAAAGGAACGGTTAGTTCACGGCGGAGTGGTAGACACCGCGGCACGTGTGTATGAACAGGCTAGGAGGTGTGTAGGTCAGCCCTGGGCTCCTCCAATCGGCTCAGTTGAATCCAATGTGACCCTGAGGACCCATGGTGCTGGCCCAGACTGTCTTCTCGGTGGGACGTGTCAAGGAGACAACCTTGACCCTTGAAGAACCCGTGGGCTCTTAGGAGAAGGAGGAATAAAACTCATCTTAAGTGAGCAACCGCACAGCTCCGCGGCTTGCAAAGCAGGCTCTCGCACCTCATCCCACTGGATTCTCACCAGAATGCAAAGGGAAGCTCGTCAGGCCCACGTTGCAGATGCGAAAACCCAAGTGCACAGAGAAAACAATAGCTGGATTCGAAAGACTCCACAGGCCTCACCCGAAGCCATTTTTTCCTGCTCAAGTTCTCTCCAGTGTCACTTCTGACATCATCAGATGATTTATGTTTCCAAAAGCACATTTTAATGTTTACCAGATTGGTCAATCTCAACTCCCGAGGATTCGGCCTCAGACATCAAAACCAACATTTTCATCATATAGACGGAAGGAATGGGAGGGATCCACTCACATTTTAAAGGTTTTTTTGTTATTTTTTTTTTCCCTGCTGCTGAGCAAAAGTGGCAGGAATCTGTTAACATATTGATTGCTTTGAGCACTATTTCAAATTAGCTCTCCATTCCCCTCCATACGCTTTTCCATTAAATTTAAATAAATTAAAGTTCACTTCTCCGGAAGAGACACACTGGGGCCTCATAAGGATTTATCAGCCAGGTCCACGCTGTCGGAAGTTCATCAGTGACATGTGCTGATGGGCACAGGATTGGCCGATGCATTGTGCCACTTGCTCTTCTCAGGAGCACTTTATGGGAACAGACACCACCACCCTAGGGACCAGCGCCAGCCGCTGCCTCCAAACGCTCACCCAGGAGGGGCTCAGGTCCTCCTTGTCAGCCGTTGAGCTCACATGGCCGAGAGGACTGCTGGTGTCCGTCTGCTCCCTGTCACCAAGGCCCCGGGCTCTGGTTGGGCCCCTTGTTGCTCCTTCCTGCCCCCCCGCCCAGGCCTGTGGCAGCCACGCCCTCACCCGTGACCTGGTACAATGAGACGAATCGTCATCGTTGAGAAGCAGTGACTGAATATCGCACTTCTTAGGACTCTTCCCTTTCTGTGTCAGAAACCGTCCCGGGATGAGCTTCATGAAATGCGTCTTGCGTGAGACCAGGGGCAGAGCTGGCTTCCAGAGTGACCGTACCCAAGGATTCGTTTGGGGTCTGTCCTGTCTCTCCCTCTCTGAGCAGACACAATGGGGCACAGGGCCCAGCTTGTGGGTCTCCTGATTTGCCGACCAGGGTTCTAACAGGCTGGTATGAGACAAAGGCCACACTGCCCCCAGGGTCCTGTGTGCCCTGAACAGAACAGACCCTCAGCTTTCACAGAATGCCCTAGAACATGGAAACAACTTCCCAACCACCTCTGTTTACCTACATGGGGCCCAGGATCCTGGGAGTGAGAACTTAAGTCAACAGCTGCAGATGACACCTCTGGGGTCCTCTATGATGGACTTGAGGTGGGGTCACTAAATGGGGTCTGACAAGGAAGAGCAACAGTGCAGCCTGAGAAAGAACCACCAAAAGAAAAGGAGCTGACCAGTTGGCCAGACGGAGAAGGTGGCCCAGGTAGAAGGACATTTTGCTTTGCTACTCCCTGACCCAATGCCTACTCTCTCCCCACATGCCCCAGCAGGGCCTTGGAACCCTGGGAAGACAAGCCGGAAGCAGAGAGGAATGGCTGCTTCACTGGGCGCCAAGAGCCCAGCCGGAGGTGGCCGGCCAGGTGCTGGAGGAGAGGGCGTGCAGAGCAGGGGCCCACAGCTGCGGTTACACCGGAGACCCCCTACCACGACCACGGCAGCCCCCAGAAGGTATGAATGGAGCCCAGGAAAAACAAGCTTGCCTGTTAATCCAGGAAGAAGACTGGAGTGTTGAGATTTGTGGTTTTGTTGCAAATGTGATGCATTTTCACCAAGAAGTGAAATTTTTTTCCAGACATACCTAAAATAGTATTTGGGGTTCATCTGGCAATGTATCTATAACCAGCATACATGATTTAGAAATAAATATGTAGATTGCATTTCTAATGTTCCAATCTTTGGATTCCCACCTAAGGTGAGTATGCATGTTTGGCAGATGCAAGGAGGTCCCCACCCCACCCCCAGGGCCCCCAAGCCCACTTGTAGTCCTACTAAGTGACAGTATCACCAGCACTCCACAGCCTCTCCATCTGTTGACTCAGTGCATGGTCTGCTCTGCTTAGGAGGGAGGGAGGAGTAAAAGATTTTTCCCCAAAATTATTTAAACCATAGCCCTAACACAGTGGCTATTTCTATTTTTCTCCATGTAGGTTTAATAGCTGAACATACTCTCACTGAGTAGACATGCTACAACTCAACTCCTTATTTGGGGACATTTAGGTCATTTCTGTTCCTCTGTGTTTTGTTTTACCATTAAGCATGCTATTATAAATGATAACGAACTTCTTTGTGGCTTTTGCTTCCGTTTGATGGTTTCCTTAGCACAGGGTTTCAGACGGGGGAATGAGGAGTCAGACTGGATACATCCTTATGATTCCTGCTTCATATCAACATTTTGCTTTCCCAATACATTGTCCCCTCTGATAATGCTGCGAAGATTAGTGCATTTGCCTGTTTCACCTTAGCCTCAGTGGTCCAAGGTCAAACTGTTCAAAATAACAGGTTTTCAAGGAAGTACAAAATGGTATCCCAAGGTTCACCTCTTTAATTATTCATATGAGCAATTTGTTCTTCTCTTGTGAATGATTTTTAGGACCTTTGCTTTGTTATCTCTGGGAATCTTAATGTTTTTATAAATTTCAGCGAACTTTTTAGATATCCTAGATACTATTAATAATTCTTCATCAGTCATGTTTTTAAAACCATGTCGTTTTCATTTTGGTGTAAGCATTCTCCGGGTGCATTATTCCTTAAGTTTTTTTTCTGTTATTGCCATTATCGAAAGTCTGCAAACTTGCCCATTCAATGCAGCCAATCTTTGCCTTTGTAGCTGCTTCTGCTGCTTGTGAGATGAGCAATTCATCCACAGATCTGATAAATATTCTATTTTCTGTCTGCTAGTTTATCTAAAATTTAGTTTTCCATATTTAATACTTCGATCTACTTAGAGTTTATTTGGCATATGGTGTTGTGTGGATCCGATCTAATCTTTTACTCTAAACGACTGTCCCGTTATCCACACAATTTAAAAACACTTCTTCCTTAGCGCTTGCTGTGGGACGTGGACTTCACCACGCGTTGGCGTTTTCATACTCGGGCCTGTTTCTGGGTTCCTGGGCCGTCCGCCGGTCTGTGTCTCTTTGTGAGGAACCTGCTCGGAGGTGTCAATAACTTAGCGTTATGATCTGCTCCTGGGCCCAGCTCGGCCCGCACCACCCTCCCTCCCCCTCACTCTGTTGCTCTCAGTTTCAACAACATCCTTTGAAATTCTATTTCACGTGAGACTTCAAAGCATATTGATTTCAAAACATCTTTTGGGGATTTTGATTGGAATTGTATTTAATCTATACATGAACTTGGGGGAAGAGAGACAATTATTCAGTGTTTTATCTTGCTGACCAAGAACATAGCTTATCTGTCCGTAGTCTAATAAACTCCCTTTTAAAACCAGCTTGAATAATTCAGTTCGAGGGGCCGTGTTCTAGTCCCAGCTCTGCCTCTTCCAGGGGAAGAATTTCAGACAAGTCCTCCTTCTCCTCGCCCTGACGGTGAGGGTGTTGAACAAGTCTCCTGCTTAGAGGAACAGCAAATGCTTGTTTTCTTCCCATTCCCCATGTTTCTCGGGGTCAAGTAGAAGCTGGCTTCTTTCTTGTCCTCGGGGACAATTTTGTTTAGTTGTCCTCTCTCCGCCTTGGGAACGGCTCTGCCCACCTGTCCTGCTGGTCACATCCCCTCTGTTCCTCAAGACCTCTGCACCTGCCACCATCTGCCTCCCACCACATGCCACTGTCACCCTAAACAGCCAGGCCCACGTGGCCGGCAGCTTGGATGGCTGGGCTTGTCATCCTGGAACCCTGTCTCTGACGACTTTAATCTCCACTCGGCCTCAGTCCCCGCTCTCCCTGCGAACGTACAACTGCACTGCCCCTAAAACCACACATTCCCACCGCCTCCCTTTCCAGCTCACCAGCCCTATGACCTCACTGCAACCGCACTATCGCCTGGCTGAGACCCCCAAATCCGCCAACTCCTTCATTGTCTCACTATCCAAGTGCTTCCGCCCCCATGTTCACCTTCCTCCTTACCCAAGTTAGACTGCACCTGCCACCATCGTGACCTGCTGGACCCCGCCAGGACCACGGCTGGAGCCCCTAGGCCTTCCCCATGTCTGCTGCACTGACGGCTTCTCAGCACAAGCGGCTGCAGTCAGGGCCACGGTCTGACTTTCAGGGTCCCTTCCTCCATGCCGTGGATGGAATTGTGTTCCCCTTAAGCTTCGTATGTTGAAAGTCTAACCTGCAATGTGATTGTAATTGGAGATAGGACTTTAGGAGATAATTAAGGCTAAATGATGTCATAAAGGGAGGGTTGTGATCTGATAGGGTTAGTGACTCTATAAGTAAAAGAAATATCTCTCTCTCCTGTACCGCCCCCCACGCATGCACTGAGGAAAGGCCACGGAAGGCCACGGGGAGGAGGCAGTTAGTTGTCTGAAGCCAGGAAGAGTCACCATGAACCAAAGTGGGGCCGGCACCTCGATCTTGGACTTCCAGCCTCTGGAAATGTGAGCAATAAACTTCCGTTGTTTAAGCCACCAAGTCTGTGGTATTTTGTTACGGAAACCCGACGAGACTAAGACACTCAATAAAAAAATATTAAAAATGGTATTTTACAATTGCCTTGGCAGAAAGACAAATACATGAACACTATGTATTAAAACATTTTCTTCAACCTAAAAGTTTGTTTAATTTTCTTCTGATAAAAAAATTGAAAGCATTTTCATGGGTCCCAGGAAGCATCTTGTGTCCTGGGCATTGCGCCTGTCAAGGCTGATAGATAAGTCAGTGCTGCCTCCACCCTTGGCGTGACAGCATTCTCAGGGTGCTCGGCCTGGGGCTGGGATGCTCCCCATGCCAGACAGTTCATGCCGCCAGACAGCCCTCAGCCACGGAGAAGGGGAGTCAGTGACCGATCGCCCCGGCTGCCTCGCTCCGTGGGCAGGACAGTGTGAGGCAGATTCCGCGCTGAGCGACCTGCCGTGAGCACGTCCATATTGGCCTCCTTCCTTTCCTCCCCGCCCCCACCTGTGCTTCTTGGCAAATAAATTAGTGGCCTTACTTACTCTCAAATCCTTGTGTTAGGGTCTGCTTTGGGGGAACCCAACCCAAAATACAATCATTCTTTGCAAATGCAGACGTTCTCTTAACCAGCTTCTACTTAACAAGCAGCTGAGTAGCCAATTCTTTCCTTTCCCTTGATAAACCAGCCTGCCTGGTGTCCCAGTGCCAGCCCTCAGCCCGGGGGCTACTTCGTGGGACCCGCCCACTTCTGCTCCCTCCTGCCCAGTTGCATAATCACCAAGAGTCAGAGGTGGTGGTGGTCCCAGACCTGTGGGTGCCGGTTTTGTTATTATAATTATGTAATTTCATTAAATATTATTTAAGCCAATGAAATATAAATGTTGAAAGAAAGGGAGTTGCTGTTTCTATGAAAACTGAGTTGAAAGCTTGGGTAAAGCTTGGTAGAGCTAAGTTGCTAAAAATGTTATCCTTCACAGCAGACCTGGGTCACCATCTGTTAGAAATTGGAGAAAATGACAGAAACCCTGTAAGGGACCTGAGCCACGTCACTGAGTGAGCATTTAAGTTCTGTTTCCATGCAGAAGCAAAGCGAAACTAGGAATTGTAGACTGCGCCACGGCTGTGCTTGACCTGAGGGGGGCGGGGGCGGGTCCCCTCCGTCCTTGGGTTTCCACACCCGGCATCCTCTCTGCCCCGGCTCTGGCCCGGGAACGCTGCATCTCACACCCACACCAGGGGCTCGTTGGAATCCTCTCCCTCTCCCCCAGCCTGGAGAACTTTTATCTCCCTTGCGGTGAAAAACCAGCTCAGCAAATACTCATTAATCTCTCTCCTTAGGCCACGACCTCAGCATTTGGAAACTCCAGGCCGGATTCGTCCTCTCCAGCCAACCCCCGCGTCCCTATAGACAGCGGCAGCATGAAGGGACGAAGGAGGGTGTCTTAATGAGTTCGGGCTGCCGTGACAAAGTACCACAGACTGGGTGGCTGGTGAACAACAGCGCTGGTTTCTCACGGTTCCGGAGGCGGGAAGTCCGGGATGAGAGTGCCAGCGCAGTCGGGTTCCCGCCAGGGCCTTCTTCCGGGGAGCAGACTGCGGCCTGCTCCCTGCACCCCCACATGGGGAAGCAGCAGGATGGCGTCTCCAGGGCCTCTTCTGTAAGGGCCTAATCCCATTCCTGCAGGCCCACTCTCACGGCCTGATCACCCCCCAAAGGCCCATCTGCAAATACCATCACACTGGGGAGAGGGTTTTATTAATAACACATGAATTTAAGGGAGAACCAAACATTCGGTCCACAATAGAACATTGCAGAGTCCCCTGCCACACCGGGTGGCTTCACCAAGTCATCGGCAAGGCCTTCTCCGACGTCCCCCTACACCTGGGCCCACAGCTTTGCCTCCACGGCACCCTGCGAAACACACTCAGCTCCAGCTTTCTGCGGTGGCCAGCGTCGTCCAGGGCACTAGTGAGCACACGGGACACACTCCACGAACGCCCAGTATAGAGCAAGCAAGTGAGGAAGGAAAATCCCTTACAACTCCGGTGTTTTATGTTCCTGTAATCTTAACGGGCTTTCGTTTCAGAGGCAGGCCTTTTCCTGACCTTATTAGCAAACTGCTGACTGCAGACCAAAGAGGGACCGTACTGGAGGGCTCTCTCGCAGCCCCAGTACCTGCAGACAGTGGAAGGGACACCGAGCGGGAGGAGGCACGGGAAAGGAAGGCGGGGCTCTCTCCATCTCCTCTGAGTTCCCCGCCTTCAGACTCTGGGGTGAGGCTGCAGGTCAGCAGCAGGAGGGAAGAGAGGAGGACAGTGTGCAGGCTGGCAGCGACGGTGCTCACCCGCCTCTGGAGGGGCTAAACAGGCCCGCAGGGTGTCTGGCTCCAAGCCAGGGTCCGGGTGCATTCCAAGGCGGGACACAGGACCTTGCTTCAGAGACAGGCAGGAGCCTAAAGCCGGGATGAGAGCTCCCCCTCCCTGGGCTGGGCTGGGCTAACGTGGCCCCCTTAGCAATCTGATGCCAGATGCATCAGTCCCAGGAGAGCACAGCTGCCGGCACCCATCTGTGGTGCTCATGGGGCACAGCCAGCTCCTCCCCATCCCCCTCAGCCCAGAGGGGTCCAGAGAGGCCTCTCTGCTCCGGCTATCACAGCTCCTGTGGGCTCGTTCATTCCCGGCCCAGCTATTGAGCTTGCTAGTGTCTTCCTTTCAGGTCTGGCTCCCATCACAGTGTAAGCTCCACAAGGGCAAAGACCACGTGTTCTGGATTAGATGCGTGTCCCCCCAAATTCTTATGCTGAAATCCTCACTTCCAAGGCTACGGGATTAGGAGGTGGGGTCTTTAGGGGGCGATTAGGTCATGGGGTGGACTCTCACGAATGGATTAGTGCTCTTATGAAAGGGACGCCAGAGAGCTCCCTCACCCTCTTTCCCCCATGTGAGGGTGCAGGGAGAAGTCAGCAGTCCGTAACCCAGAAGAGGGCCCTCGCCAGAACCGGACCTAGCTGGCACTCTGACCTTGGACTTCCAGCTCCAGAACTGTGAGAAGTCAACGCTGTTGTTTATGGGCCACCTAGTCTGTGGTACTTTGTCACAGCAGCATGCATGGACTGGGACCCCATGCTGTCTGTCGTGGTTTGTGCTTTAGCCCCAGAGCCCAGCCCAGCGCCAGGCCCACGCCTGTGCTCAGGGAATGCCTATCAAATGCCCTGCC